>JANDJT010000206.1:22631098-22644049 GCA_024331685.1 Stegophilus panzeri | reverse complement strand
GCTTCAGTTCCTGTTACGTTATATGCTTGAATTTACAAATTTCCATTACAGTATATTCAAAAGTCTGCTGGTCGACACTGCTGAGTCTTCAGCACAATATTATACACTGATTTCACATTAGGTAAAATTAGCTTGTACTCTCAGTTGATGCTGTTGATTCAACAGTTTATGCCACTGCCTTAAAAAATATCCATTAATATCCATTAAGAAGAGAAGTCGAACCATGGCACATGAACCACAACAAATCAACACAAGCATTAACTAATCCTATTGGCTTGCAGCTCCCTGTTCTCCGATAATTGGATTCAGTCAGGGAGATGGAGGTCAGAATGTGGACTGCAGAAACAGGCCCTTTGGCCTGCGGGTGACTATTGTGACCCTTCAAAACAAGCAGAGCTGAATCAAAACAAAGGCAAGCATCAGTTAACTTTAGCATTTGTTCTTAGTCACAAATGTCTTCTTTTAAACATAGAGTGGTATTGAATTGAGATAATAGAGGATTTGTTTATATAAGCTATTTTAGGTAATCACAGGGCAGCACAGTGGCACAGTGGTATTGTTGCCATCTCACAGATCCAGGGTCCCCAGTTTAATCCTGAGATGTGCAGAGTTTTGCATGTTCTCCCTGTGTAAATGTCAGTTTCCTCTGTGTTCTCTCTAGTTTCTTCCTGTCTCCCAAAAAATGCTGGTAGGTAGATTGGTTATGCTAAGTTGCCCCAAGTGTGAGTTAGTGTGTGAATGTGTGCCGGTGATGGTTGCCAGCAATGCAGAGTATATTCCAGCTTCATGCCCAGTTTTCTCATGATAGATTCTTGATCCACTGAACAAGGTTACTGAGAATGAATGAATGAATGAATGAACTGAATATATATCAGAAATACACTATATGGCCAAACGAATGTGGACAGCTGACCATAACACCTATATGTGGGTTTTCCCCAAACTGTTGCCATAAAGGTGGAAGCACACAATTGTCTACACTGTATTTGTATGCCGTTGCATTACAATTTCTCTTCACTGGAACTAAGGGACCCAAACATATTTCAGCACGACTATGCCCCTGTGCTTAAAGTATGGTTCTTAAAGACATGGTTTGCCAAAGTCGATGTGGAATATTTCTAGTGGACTGAGCCCTGACCTCAACTCCTCTGAACACTTCTGAATGAGCACAAATCCCCACAGCCATGTCCCAGTATCCAAGGTGGACCAACACCAATGATTTTGGAATGGGCACATATGTGTGTGATGGTTAGGTGTTCACATTCTTTTGGCTATATAGTATACAGTATATCATTGAATAAACCTTGTGATTTCCATCATGATGCATTTTCCTGTCTAAGATAGTCTGAACATCAATAATTGTCAATATTATTTTCTTCCTTTTTGAGTAAATATGAGCAGTAAAAAATATTTTTGTGAACAGTTTAATTTTCCTTAATCCATCTCATACATGCTGTCATTTCTGACATTTAAACTACCTCAGCTAAAAGTTCATCTAGATTTACAATAAAACTAAAACCAATTATTTTGAAACAAGGTTAAAAGGTCAGTACAACTGGATTTATAGATAACCCTTGTTTTAAAGCTTTATTTGTTGGTGCAAAGTTTTGGCGTATCCATAGTGTGTGGAAAAGCAAAATTATCTCCAAAATGACTCAAGGAATGACTGTTTGTCTAGTGGCTTGTGTCATTTAGTAATACTGGACAACAATTGGAAAATTAATGTGCAGCATGACTGAAAAGAATGGTTTATGTGTGTAAAAAGCATGAACAGCCCTTGAAACGTTGCATCTCCATTGTTTTCTTTCCATGCTTTGACTTGTTAAAGTCAGACACTAGCACATCAAAATATCTCTCAGCAGGAGGGGGACATAATGTTCCACCTTCGTTTCAACCCTTTCAGCCACACACACACTTACTGTCAGGACAATTGCTCCTGTTCCAGCCCTCCAGAGAGTGTACAACTGCCCTCGCAAGCATTTACACGCTGCCTCCTGCCACGCTAATGCAATTAGCATATGGTCCCAGCGCCTAGTCAGCGGAAGCCAAATCCTCACCCTCAAAGTCAATTAATCATAATACATCACTGAAGCCTGACTGAAACTTCAGCTGAGACACAACCACTGAGAAAGGCAATGATGGGAATTTTGACTTATAAGTCTAAGTCTAACCTACATATTTTAAGTGAAAATGTCCATAAAATAACCATAAAATATTAGTGTACCAAATTCGTTTTGGGAGAGTTTATCCAACAGTACAATCTGAGCATTGATCAATTCCCTATAACAACAGCAGTAGTGCCAGCTGTAACATAAATTACAGGTTTATATTAGTGCACTCATTCTAATAGTCTAGAATTTCAATAGTAACGGCTAATTACGGCTAGAAATTTCAATAGTAACGGCTAATTCACTTGAATTCCCGACATAATGTAAGACTAATAATAAACAGACTAAAAATGTTATTTATTTTACTTCCTGGTTTCTCAGTAACATTCGCTGCATTTTTTCTGTCTTATTTTCAAAAGAGATTAAAACAAATTAAACTGGCGGGTGAAAGATTGTTTATAGTTTCAATAATGTAATTGATAACAGCAACTAACCTGCTTCACATGCATAATAATTAACGGTTTCCCAAGAGTGATAGAAGGCTCTATTTTTCCTTATTTTTTTTTGTTTGTTTGTTTGTTATATAATAGAAGTAGGCTTCTACAGTCCTCTCCAAAAGTATTGGAATGGCAATAGAGATGATAGAGCAGAATTTCAGCTTTTATTTCCTGATATTTACATCTAGATCTTTTAAATAACATAGAACATGGCACATTTGGCGGCGGACCACCCAATTTTTAGGTGAGCAAAAGTATTGGAACAGACAGTCATAAAGTAAATTGTATTTGGTTGCATATCCCTTGCTTGCAATAACTGCAGCAAGCCGGCGACCCATTGACATCAAACTTTTGTATTCTTCCTTTTCAGTTGTTGTTTGTTGGGTCATTGTCTTGTGTCCTGTTTAGGAGGTGGAATGCATGCTCTATTGGGTGATGGTCTGGTGACTTGGCCAGTATAAAACTTTCCACATTTTCCCTCTGATAAAGTCCTTTGTTGAGCTTGCAATGTGATTTGGGTCATTGTGTTGCTACCTTAGAATGGATGCATTTTTCTTTACATTGGCACACAGAATGTTCTGAATTAATTCTGCTGCTACCATCATGAGTTCATCAACAAAGATTAGTGAGCCTGTTTCAGAAGCAGCCATGCAAGTCCGAGCCATGACACTACCTCCACCATGCTTGACCAAGGAGCTTGTATGTTTTGTATTATGAGCAAATTCTTTCTTTCTCCACACTTTGGCCTTTACATTGTGTGGACTGTGATAGCTTCACCCCTGCCCTGTGGAGGTTGTTGGTGATGTCACTGACTGTTGTTTTGGGGTTTTTTCACAGCTCTCACAATCTTTCTGTCATCAGTTGTTTGTGGGGGTTTTTTTGGCCAACCTGTTCCATATCTGGTTGTTAGTACAACACTTGTTTCTTTCTTTTTTAGGACATTCCAAATTGTTGTATTTGCTATGTCCAATGCTTGTGTAATGGCTCTGATAGATTTTCTCTCTTTTTTCAACTTCAAAATAGCTTGCTTTACTCCCATAAGCAGTTCTCTGGTCTTCATGTTGGTTTATCCTTTTTAACAACAAATGTAGTCTTCACAGCAAAACTCCAGGGCTGAATCCAAGAGTAGATATTCAGAGCTATTAATTGTTTTGCTTGTATTTTCTCATTTGTAAGTCGCTTTGGATAAAAGCATCTGCTAAATGAATAAATGTAAATGTAAATGTTTAAACAATCAATTTAACAGGGCACACCTGGGCAACAAGAAACACTTGTCAGTCACATGTTCCAATATTTTGATCACTTGAAAAATGGGTGGGTTCAAACAAAACCTGTCATGTTCTAAGTTGTTTCTTGATGTAAATATCAGGAAATGAAAGCTGAAATTCTGATCTATTGTCTCATATTTATATTTTGATCTCAAACCCAAATGTCTTCATTGTACAGCAAAAACAAAAAAATTGGCCTTGCTGTTGCAATACTTTTGGAGGGTATATATCTATCTATCTTTCTATATTTGTGACTAAAATAGAAGCTGAAATGTTTTTAAAAAATCAGGTTTATCTAAAATAAATATCTTTGTTAAGTATAGGTGTGCAACAATTATTGGCGCCCTTCACAGCTATATTCCTTGGTCTTACCCATTGTTATGAATGACTAAGGGAATTTGGCCTATGTGTTACTTCATATTTATACTCTTGTAAAACAGGGAGTCATGGTTGAACAATTTTCTGTTCCTAGTCAGCCAGGTGTACTAAGAAAAATGTAAAATATCAATGGGAATATACTTCAAATATATTTTTCTCATATGAATTCATAGGAGTGCCAATAATTGTTGTTACCAAAGTTTTTTTTTTTTTTTTTATAAACCTACATTGTTTGCAGTTGTTTGATATCCATGAGAGCAGAGTTTTTCTGTGAATTTTGACTAAAAAAAATCTAAGGTTAAACAATAAAGACAATTTTTCACAGCCTTCTTTGCTCATATTTAGCAAGGGTGCCAATATTAGTGGAGGGCACTGTATGTTTTTTAAAAACTTTTAAAGATACAAGCCATTTATGAGTATGTGCACTGCAGTGACAAGCATATTGAATGTCTCTTTTTCACTCCCACCTCTGTAAGTTTCATGCTACATTGCAGTTTAATTAACTAAAATGTCAATCAGTAGGACAGTGTTGTCCTTTAGATCACTGTCCATGAAATAAACAAGTAAAATTTAAATGTATAAGAAAGTGCCAAAGATCTTGTCATTTTATTTCTGTGTTCATTGCAAGATTTTAGGAGTTTATCCTATATAACTATTATTATCACACATTACTGATACAGATTTTTTTTTTTTTTTTCTGTCAGTCCTTTGACTGGCAGTATTTCTGCTTCATTTACTGAGCAACTTATCATACAGATATTGGAGAATTTGCTGGAAATTTTAGAAATGTGTTTGAATGAGTTTGTCACCTTGAAGTAGGCTAGTGGTGTAGCTTTGCTCTACATGATTTGCAGGGGAGTCTTTTAAGTAACTGGAGTTGAAAGGGGCAATGCGTGTGGAGCACGGCCTACTTTGGACGGACGACAGCGGGTGGGGATAACATAGCATCAACTTGAATCAGAATCTACTGAGCAACTTTCTCAGATGTGCCATGTTTCCCTTGTCCTTGCTTTGTAGATTTTGTGTGTCGAGGCAAGTGAAAAATCAGTGGGAAAATCCAACATCTAGAAAATAAATAAATAATAAAAACAAATTCAGCATTGGAAGATTTTTTTAATGACCTGAGACAGGATCATAGCAAAGAAGAATACAGTAGAAGAAATCAAAAAGACTGAAATATCAAACAAGTATTCTTTTGTTAAAAAAAATAAATTATTAATAATAATAATAATAATAATAATAATAATAATAATAATAATAATAATCAGCATTCAACAATAACCAAATTGAGTTCACCAAAAGGGCAATGGCTAGAAAACAAAACATAATCAGCTCAAATGTTTCTCATTTAGTAGCATAAAAGCAGTTAGTTGCATTCCTACTGTAGCTACAGTACACAATAGCAACATTTTTCTTTAAGAAATTACCTTTCTAGTTAATTAACCAAGAGGAAAATGAATCTGCCATGCCTGAGACCAGACACACTTCTAGTTTCAAAGCACAGATGGGTCCCTACACTCCATTAATGCAATGTGGCAAGAATAAAAACCCCACGATGAGTCTGCTGCTACCCATGGCTGTTTGTGCCTGCTCTTTTCCAGCCTGTCGTCTTTTAATTTAGCACTCCTTTCATTCAGAATTAGCATGTTTGCCATCACTTTCTCTCTCACACACTCTCTCTCTCTTTCACATGTTCTTTGACTCTTTTTTTCTTTGTTTCTATGATTAAAAGACATTCTTCATTTGTCTCTCACATTCTGCCTCATGGCCTTTCTTTCTTTCCTTATAGACTTTCATTATTTGTACCTGGTCCTTACTGTATGAATTTACTAATAACTTTTCTGAACAACTACAGTATATTTAAAGAGTGGGTCTGAATTATGGACACCACATATGTCACTATCAGTGTTTCACACTTTAAATGCATTTCTAAAAGCATACATGCCCTGTTAGGAATTAAAGTAAATCAAATGTGCATATTTAATGAATGCATATTCTCCACAGGTGTTTTAGGTTTGTTTTAAAACAGTCTAAAACCATTAGAAAGATGGTATATACCTTATATTTGTATGTGAACTGAGTTGATATTAAACCATGAAATGGATAGGATTACAATTAATTTCTAAATAAAATTCTATAACTGCAGACTTATCAACTGGCGGAACGTAAATGGGTATATTGAGCCTTCATTTGTGCTGGACCCCGTACTTGCTGCAGATTGTGGTGGAGTTTGCAATGTGTGAGGGGGTGGATTAGAGGGATTGACATTACTATTTAACATTACAAACATTATATATACTGTATATACATTATATGTTTAAACATTATACAGTGGAGCAAATAAGTATTGAACATGTCAACATTTTTTTATTAAATATATTTCCAATGAGGCTATTCACATGAAATTTTCACCAGACATCAGTATTAACTCAAGAAATCTGGAAATATAAAGAATTCCCAATATTAAAGTCCATAAATAAAATAATGTGTAATAAAGTGGAATGATACAGGAAAAAGCAGTTCTCCAAGGTATGGTAAGGCAAGGAACCAGCTGAAATCTGTAAGATTCAGTATTTCTGTAATTATTTCTGCAATTAATTCTGTAATTATATCCCCTATTTGTGCAATATTAATATCAGCTGGATTAGTAAATTGATGAGCTATAAAAAGGCTTTTCGTTACCAAGGTGTTACACAAGAAACATCTCATGATGGGTAAAAGCAAAGGGCTCTCCCAAGACCTTCACAACCTTATTGTTGAAAAACATATTGATGGAATCGGAAACAGACATATTCCAAAACTTCTGAATCTTCCAGTAAGCACCATTGGGGCCATTATCAGAAACACTTGGAGGCAGCAGGTACCATAGTCACAGAGAAAACAATAGGCAATGCACTCCACTGCTCATGCTCACCCTGCAAGTCTCCATTACTAAAGAAAAGGCATGTCGAAGCTTGTTTAAAGTTTCCTACAACTCATTTGGACAAGGCTATGAAATAGTGGAGTCTGGGAGTGTAGTCTGGTCAGACAAGAGCAAAATTGAACTTTTTGGCTGTCATACTACACACCATGTTTGGAGAAGAAATGGCACTGCACATCACCCTTAAAACACTATACCAACAGTAAAGTTTGGAGGTGGACGCATCATGGTGTGGGGCTGTTTTTCCATCGCATGGTACTGGCAGACTTCATATAATTGAAGGAACGATGAAAGGAGCCCTTTACTGGGAGAAAAAACTGCATTTGTTTGCTGATCTTTCAGTTGTAGAGACATTTATTACTTCAGCTGATTGTTTTTTAAAATAAATCTACATACATATTCACTATAGTATGATGGAATGCAATTATTGTAAATAATTGTCTGATATGGCAGACTAGTTAAAGAGGAGAAATTGTGCACTGACATTTATTATGTTACGCTAATCAAAATTTGTATTAATTAGAAGCTGAATAGGGACTTATCACCATTATTTTAGTTCCACATTTTATTTTAAATGATTTTAAAACATAAATGATGAGTGTATTCTCTTGAAATATGTTGTTGTTGATATTAAATAATAATTAATAGTAAAAAAAAAAAAATCCAAATGTTAGAATGTTTGTTCTTTTCTGGTTTCAGACAATATTCACCTTCCTCAGACCTCTACCATCATCCCACCACAGAATTAAATATATTTATATCTACTTGTACTCTCAGTACAGTGAGACTGAATCTAACCTAAAGTTGAAATGGATAAGTGGAAATGGGGGAGAAACAATTTATACCAGCAGTACCAGCATCGTCGAGTGGTAATAGCTGATAATGCTGTTATAAGTAATCATCGTTGTTGATCAGTTGAAGTCATATTATACCAACTGTGTTTCAAGACCATAAGTAAAATTGTGATCGATAACTGTGTTTCCTTTTCCACTTTAGGCTGGAGGTTTGGTCTACAGTTCTCATAACATAAGCATAATGTGAACAGGGATGAAGTGCTCATATCTGAGGCCAAGACAGCAAAAAAGAGTCATGTACACACAGTGAGGAAACCTTATTCCTGTTCCACATGCCAAAGTAGGTTATCCAGGCCATTTCAAGTTAACTAAATACTTAAAGTTAAACCATCATGTGTAATTATCTGTGTCCTGTATAAATAGAATTTACATTAGCTAAGCACCAGAGCATATAGCTATAAAAGATTAGGTAATTACCTGACAAATTAACTTAACATCTCTGCTAGAAAAGTTTGCATTTACTTTAGTGCATCCAAAGTCCTAGTCCAAAAAGTCTATATTCTGCAAATTACAGCCCGTAACAAGAATTTTACTAGTCAGTGAAAAATGTCCATCAATAAGTGAAACTGTGTAGAACCTGTTCACATAGCCCGTTTTTTTTGTTTGTTTGTTTTGTTTTGATCTTTATCACAAGCTCCAGCTAGAAACAGATTTGCAAATCAGCATTTCGGTCAGAATTGCCATTCACTACTAAAACAACATGCCCCTCTTTCATAATCATCTCCGTCTAATGAACTTAACTATAAACTCATTCATTCGTTATTTTATTCATTCATTCATTATCTTTTTGATTTTCCTGGTGGGGGTCATGGTGGCAAGAGTCTGAGAAGGTCATCCAAGACTACTTTATGTTTAGTCACAGATTTCAGATACTCCTGGGGGATCCCAAGCCAATTGTGAGATATAATCTGCCACCAGGTCCTGGGTCTGCCCCAAGGTCTCTGTCCAGTGGAACATGCCTGATACATCTCTGGTGGGAAACAAGCAGAGGGCATTCTTATAAGGTGCCCTTAACTGGCTCATCTCATTTTGCATTAGCAATGGCTCAACTCTGAGGTACTCCAGGATTGTCAAACTATCAAAGAGAATAAGGCCAGCAACACTATGGAGAAACCGCCTGTACCCATGACCTTATTCTTTCAGTCATTACCCACAGCTCATGGCCATAGGCGAGGATAATCAGTAAACTTCATCCACAAACTGAGCTCCTGCTTCACCACCACAGACAGGTACTATGACTGTAACACTACTGATGTTGATTTGTTTGTCGATCTCACAGTGTCACTCATGAATAAAATCCCAATATGTTTAAACTCCTCCACCAGGAGCAATACCTCTCCCCTCACCCGTAGTTATAGGTTGTTCCACTTTTTTCTCTAAAAGAACCAAGGTCTCAGACTTGCTGATTTTCAGTCCAGCTGCTTTACACTCAGCAGTGAAATACTCAAGAGGGTATTATTTCTCATGAATAGTTAAAACTATTCTATTTAAACATGGATGGGAATCAAGCACGGCTGCTTAAAGGTAGCAGGCATCTAATACATATTCTCATTTAGTAGACCTACCAGAGAGGGGTAGAAAACCTAATTCATGCCAAAATACTGTTACTGATAAACATAATGACTACGGTAAAAATAGTGCTACTAAAAACAAAATTAATCAGGGAAAATTAGTCACACAAATAACTGCTTGAGTAAAAATAAAGAAGTATATAGCTTTTTATACTGCATTTTACACAGGATCAGACTTACACTACAGATCAACAGTGGTCTGTGATGTAACTTTATATGCAGCATTATGTGACATTGCGATTGTTACATTTTAACATTATCATAGATGACATAAACGAGGGATGTTGAATTACTAGCAGTAGTGCTACACCAACTTATGAAGGGTGTTGCATTCCTAGGAGAATCACAAGGAGGGAATATCTCAGTTCTATCATAAATGTTAACGTTTCAGACTCATTTTAATTATTTACTCACAGTAATTTGCTATCTGAATCTCAACTTAATGCAGTATTTTTTCAGTGCACTTAAAACTAATCCCTAAGAGCTTTGAACTGCACATGCTCTCTACATTGGGAATTACGGAATGGTGTTGTAGAGCCAAAGCACAATAAATGTAATGTTCCTAATACATCATTGTGATTTAGCCCCCGGGGGGTGGTCATAGTCCAATCTATCTATCCATCCATCCATCCATCTTCTATACCGCTTAATCCTTTTCAGGGTCACGGGGAAACCTGGAGCCATCCCAGGAAGCATCGGGCAAAGGCGGGGTACACCCTGGACAGGGTGCCAATCCATCGCAGGGATAGTCCAATCTAATCATGTAAAAATCATTTTTGTCTTTATAATAAAGTTTAGTTTATTCCAAAAGTACATCTTGCACATTACTATTTCTCCCAGAGAAAATGAAAGGTGTTCAGGTATCTCCCATACTGCTTACATTTGTAATAAGGATGACAGGGTTTCACCTTCTGTTCCTCGCTCCCTGTGACCTAGCAGCATCCTCTGAATATAACTTTCACCTTCTTTTATTCACCCTTTCTAAGGCTGTGATCCTCCTAAAAATGGATCAGCAGCACAGGTTTGTCTAGTTTCACCTTTAAATGAGAGGCAATGAGGACAGTGTGATGCTCTCCAAGGAGAGCACTACCTCTCTCTGCTTGCCAAAACCCTATGAGGCAGAAGCATTGGAACAAAGTCACAGCGAACACCTTCCTGGCTTGGCCTTTGCTGTATCATATTAGGTTGTTGAGCAACGCCAAGGGGAACGACTAGCAGTGTATTGCCAATTCATTCATCAAATGTGGTTTACCCCTGTGGACTTCAGTGTGTTCGCTTGTGTGTTTCGGTGTCCTTCAGGTGTGCCCTGCTACTTAATGCTTCTAAGAAGAGAAGACTTAGTTCTAACACATAAGCTAGATCTCTTTCTCACATTGTTTCTTTGTTGAGTGTGTGTATTTTGTAATTCCTCCTGCGTAGAGAATGACATCTAGAAATGTGTGCTAACACCAGGTGCTTTGTTTCCAACGCGCAATAACATCTGTCTACTAACAACAAAGTCACAAAATGTCACTCTAGATTAGATCAAAGCAAAAAAAGTTCCTTTTTTTAGTTTGGGTCATTTTCAAGCACCACTATGTATCTCATATGGTGATTTCCGTATCAGACGGATGAATTGTTTATATGTTTTTAAACTTGAAATTAAAGCTAACAAAATTAAATGATAACATTTTAACAAATTAACACTGAAGTATTGGATGAAATTTAAAGCACTGAGCAGTACATTGCTTTAATGGTCCATTTCATCCTGACAATTATAGTAATTATGTCTATAATAAACATTTTAATGTATAATTATTTACTGATGTGAATATTGGCACGTAATTAATGCCTTTATTTTGTGTGTTGATTACAGATCTCCTTGTCCTTACATAACTATGTCTGCTATACAATGCATAATTTTCATACCATACTGTGCCATAGCACTTCAGTGAGAATACTGAATAGAATACTGAATACAGTGTTCCTAATTTAAGTCGAAACTGTTTAAGGTGGATGTCATCAAGAGTGTGTTTTTCTCCACTGTATATGGCTATCACCGACAAGATATCAAGATTTAGTCATGCTTGTAGTGGTATGAAGCCGGGGGAGGGGACTTGTCTCTTTGCGTCAAGGAGAGACTCGTGGAGGAGTTTAAGTACACTCTATGGCCAAAAGTTTCTGGAGATCTGACCAATCACACCACACCAAGGCTTTCCGTTAGATTTTGGAACATGGCTGTGGGGATTTGACCATTCAACCACAAGGGCAGGCCACTCAACATCTTCCTATCCAATTTTGGCAACTCATGTCTTTTTGGACCTCGCTTTGTGCACACAGGCATTGTGATGCTGAAACAGGTTTGGACCTCTTAGTTCCACTGAAGGGAAATCTTAATGCTACAGCATGCAATGAAATTATAGACAATTGTGTACTTACAAATTTGTGTTAACAGTTTGCGGAAGAACCACATGTGGATGTGAGGATCAGGTGTCCACATAGTATTGGTCATATAGTGTACCTTGGGTCCTATTCACAAGTGATGGAAAAAGAGTTTGTGAGATTGACAGCAGTGTTACAGTCTCTTTACCAGTCTTTGGTAGTGAAGCAGGAGCTCAGTTTTCAGCTAAAGCTTGTTTGCAGCTCAGTCTATGGCCCTATCCTTCACCTATGGTCACAGCTGTGGGTAGTGACTGAAAGAATTAGGTTACGAGTGCAGGCAGCAGAAATGAGGTCCCTCGGCTGGGTTGCCATGATAGAATGAGGAACTCAGCAGTTGGGAAGTAGAGCCACTGCTTCTCTGAATCAAGAGGAGCCAATTGAGGTGGTTTGGACATCTTTCAAGGATGTACCTTGATATTACTAGAGCTGTATGAGGTATGTCCACTGGACGGAGACCCTGAGGTAGACCCACAACCTGCTTTAGAGATTATATGGGAACATCCAGGAGGAGCTGGAAACTTTGGACAGATTATAAAAGTCTTAACACCTTGTCATGAATGAATGGATGATCAGCCCTACTATTACAAGCAACCATTTGAAGAAAAACAACCACAAGGTTTCTCTATTCTTCTATCCCACAATAGCTTCTCAAAATCTATATAGGTTGATATAATTATTGTTATGCTTTCTCAGAGTAAAAATACCCCAGAAGGAAATACAAGAATAAAAAACAGGCTGTAAACAACTAAAGGTTATTTTCGTGTGTACTTTGCTGTCTCTGTGTTGGACTGTAATAATCTCATCATAACATGATTGCACTGTTCAACACTTCATTCTGTTACTACACAAACACATGTAGAGAGTGTGTGTGTGTGTGTGTGTGTGTGTGTGTGTGTGTGTGTGTGTGTGTGTGTGTGTGTGTGTGTGTGTGTGT
>JANDJT010000206.1:22570952-22600830 GCA_024331685.1 Stegophilus panzeri | reverse complement strand
TCAGTGTTGTCACATGAAAAGATATCATCAAATATTTACAAAAATGTGAGGGGTGTACTCACTTTTGTGAGATACTGCATGTGTCGGGTATATGAAAAACACACAATGCTAAAAATTCCAAACTCTTCTATATCTTTAAACACACTAAACTATTCGGTTTACAAAACTACCACAACAACAACTACTTTAGACCTTAATGATGTCAGAACAAATGTGCTGGAACATTTTGCACTGCTACCTGAGCAACCAGCACGCCCTCCTTCCGCTTGCTGAGACAGCTCGTACTTTTCTGTGTGACTCAGCGGCCTCTGATCCAGTTCTTGGCACGTTCATCCTCATTTTAGCAACGGAAGGACTCATCTACCTGTACTCTTACCTATCCACAGTTCCTCTGCTATTGCTATGGTAACCATACCTTTGGGACTGCGAGTTTGTGAAATAGAGTAAGAGAGAGTCTGAGAGTATCAATTAATCTACTTGCTGGGTTTGCTCCAGCAAACAAAACAGATGTGCTTAAAAAAGTATGAAAAAAAACAAAGCACATCTCATCCTCCTTCTATCGTTTTCTCCCTGCCTCGATCCTTCCTTTACCAGAAATCAGCTGTACACTTCCTAGAAAGTGATTAAGAGCTCTTTATTTTTTTAATTCTGTATTGCCATGTTGGGACAAAGAGGACAACGGACAAAAGCTTTATTTTTTTAATAAAGTTAAGAGAACTGAGGAAGGCAGATAAGACAGAAGTACTAGGGTAGAGAAAGGGGCAACGTCTAAATCTTCCTGTGCCAGTGTGTGCCCTATGTTTCTATTATTAATGCACACTGAGCTGAGTCAGGTCTTTGGTCAGTAGCTGCACTCAGCTGTGGAGAGCAGAGTGTGATGGAGCTGGTGCGATTGTGGCAGTCTACATGACCTTATTTCTGCTAAAAGACTTTTCAGGATAATGTGATTTATGCAGCCAGAGAATGACCTCAAAACTTTCTCTTTGTTCATGTACCAATCCCTTTTTCACAGAAAGGAAACTGCTTCATTGAAAAATGACCAGCTTTTGGTCACTTAAGTCTGCATGGAGGCAAAAAGAGTGAACATATTTTCCTTAGAAGTTTAAGAGTCTCTTAATGAACTTACCTTACTTTTGATAATGGCTGTAACCCAGTCCAGCTGTGAATCTTTTCCCTCACAGCAGAAATACCTCATCGAGAGAATACATGGCTTAATAAAACTGCAGTTGTTTTCTAAATGTACAACTATTCAATAGCAGGTTATAAATATAATACAGAACATATACAACACAGTATCTACATTTATCTTCTTATCATTGACTGTTCAATTAGTCCAAAATTAATTGCTCTTACCACTGCTGTTTTTGCGTGTAAACTGTGAAACCCCAACTGTTGAGAATCAGAGAGCGAGATTGAGTGTGTTGGAAAATAACACATAAACCTTTACCCTTGCAGCATTTCACTGAGGCCCACATATCGATTTAAGTCTATTCTCAACTCTTTCCAACAGTCACAGAACTTGACCCCCAAAGGACTGCTTAAGCACTAAGCAACCGTAAAATTCAGCTTAGCTTCCTTTACTGCGGCCTAAATGCGGTTTAAAGAGCTGGTGGGAGGAATAAAAGCTTGGGCTAAAGGAAGGCCTCCATGCTCTTTGCTCTTTGGCAATATTTCAGCACATGATACTAATGGATTCGAAATGTACAGGAAGGCTGTGATATTCTGTGTATAAAACCACTTTGTGCTCTCTAGCCGATGGACAGGGCACAGAGGGGGTACAGAGCATACAACCTTACGCACTTGTTCTTTGTTTAACTTGCGATGTTTTGTTGAATTTTTGAACAACTATGAGATGTCACAAAATGCCAACTTGGTTCCACTTTTGCCTATTTTAAGGTTTAAGCCAGTTTTAGAGGAATTTTTCCACTCATGAACAAAAGATAAAACACTGAGCAAAAGCTGAAGCTCATAAGCAAAACATAAAACTATATATGGTCTGGAGTTAACCAGTGGCTCTTATTATGATAAACCCTAGACCTATAGCTGGATATTAAACATATATCACAATTAAAAACAATACACAGGAAAATCTTCTAAATGGTTTGAGGCAAATTTGAACTTGAACTGCCTTTTTGATTTAGACGTTCTCTGTTGTTTCTTTCCATTCACGGACAACACGGATTTAACACAGATTTCGGTCTTTCATTGTGTTTCAAGCAACCGTATTCTTGAGAATCTGTGAATCATTGCTGTTTGAAAACACGCAGTGCTTTTCACGTTCACATTCAACTCTACTCAATATGCCTTGGATCAATATTCCCTTTAATCCCTCCATGCCCGTTCAGTTGCACCTGTTTTTTCCCCATCCTATATGAAAGTGAAACGTGTTATAATTCCAGACACACCGTTATCAGCGAACCTTCATAGACGGATTTCTGAAAACTATCAAATAAAAATGATTAAAATAAAATAAACTTAGTGCTTCAATGTTCCCAGCAGGAGAGGACAAATGGATCATTTGTACGTGCTAGAACTCAATTACATTTGATCAATTCTGCTATTGTGAGATTTAAATGTGGTTTTGGGAAGCCTCACGAATCCTTCCTCTGGGGTAGAAATGTGAACTAACAAATCTTTGGCACAAGCACCGGAGACAGCAGTGGTCTCCAAGTGATATTAATGAGGACAAAGGCTCACACAAAAATTCTTTTGAATCAATCTTAATCAATCAGATTTTCAGCAATATTAACGTGTGTTTTGGATGGCAAAACTAATTTTGACTAATGCATTTAATTCTCTGACTTTTGAGCCCCATTTAGTTTGCATAAAAATACATTTTTAAATATGAGAACATTTTTGTTTTTTAACAGTTACAATTCTTAGCGACTTCAACGAGTTTATTTGTCAAATAATCACCACTAAAAATGTATTACTATTTTTACTGTGGTGTACTATAGGATAATTATAAGAATGCATAAAGATGCTTACTTGCTTGTTGGTTTCAGCTTTTTTCTTATCCCTATGTAGCACTTCACTGACTCCACAGGAACCTCTCTCTCTGGTTTAGCACTCTGAGGAAAGGATTACACGTGACATTACCATCACACTAATTTGACCCCGAAAAGTCAGAAATGTGATTCATAACACATCTACACTCATGCGCCATTAGAACGTCTTATACACTGAAGTGCCGTTATATAATTTGTCCATAACTTGATATTGCTTTAGTATACTTTGTTGATTATACCTGGTAGAAAATAAAATCATCTTGCTTGAGGAGATGGCAGTGAAAATGACACCATCATATTTTCCCAAACCATCACTGTGACAAGTGCTGTAATTTAATCAGACTTGCAGTCGGCATAAGTGACTTAGCGGAGATATCTATGTTTTATTTATTTATTTATTTTTTATCTACCCATGTTCATTTGCTTGAAATGAGGAAAATAACACTGCTATCCTATATACGGCAGCAGTAACAGGCCCAAGGGCCTTGTTTAAACTAGCATATGCCAACAATACTGTAATGTTGCCCAGAAGGTATGTATTTGACACTTAATGAACAACAGACAGACAGAGAAGAGCACAATGATAAAAAAAAAGAGATCTCTCTCGCACTCTCTCTCACACAGAAACCTTTTGCCCACTCATTTGCTCAAGAAACTTGAAAAACAAAAGCATCAGAATATTAATTAAATTTCTGCTTCACAGTTGATTTGCACCTTCTTTACTCAGTAATTAGAAGAACATTCTGACATATACTAATTAAGAAGAGAACAGCCTACTTTTAAAATGTCTTTACCTGCTTTCCTACACCCACCCACCCACACAAATACTTCCTTCCTTCAAATATCAATTATTAACAAACATTGCTCTCTCTGCAAGTCCTTGTGTCAGCTCGAGCTGTAGGAGCCCCAGAGGGAGAATACACCAGAATGCGCATGGCGCAAAAAAAAAAAAAAAAAAAAAAATCACACACAAACAAAACAAAGCACAATTTACAAAAGTAGAGCGGTTTTAATCACTGTGTTCATTCCAGGCAAATGAGACACAGCGATGCACCACATTTCAAATAGAGAAGCCAGTGTTTTATTCCCCCTTAACAATGTACCACAAGTGGGCCAACCAACCAGCATGGAGCAGCTAATTTCATCCTACTTTTAATCACTAGCTGATCTTAGGGACAGCAAGCACTGCTGTTACTAATGTATGGGAATTAGAAGAGAGGCAAACAGAGGAAGTGGGTGAAGCTGCTGATCATGATCACAATCAAACTGAGGTACTGCAACACTGCTAAAGGCACTAAGCGCTCCATCAACCTGATCTGCCTGGATCTGGAGTGCAATAACGTGATAATTAAAAAGAGAGTGCGAGCGTAGGACAGGGAGGGCATATAGGAAGGAAGAAAAAAAAAAGAAAGAAAGAAAGAAAGAAAGCTTCATACTGAAACACAGAGGAAATAAATTGAGATACAGGGAACGCGAGCGAGTGAGCGAGTCAGTAGGTCAGAGAGGGCATGGAAGAAAAACAGACAGATAAAGTGAGTGAGTGAGCAATTGAGTGAGTACATGGGGGAGAGGGAGGGAGTGAATAATGGAGTGAGTGAGTGTGTGAGTGAGTAAGGGAGGGATGGAGTGAGTGAGTGAGTGTGTAAGGGAAGGAGGGAGGGAGTGAGTAAGGGTGTGAGAAAGGGAGGAAGGGAGGGAGGAAGGGAGTGGGTAGGTGGGTGAGTGAGTGAGTGAGTGAGTGAGTACACGGAGGGAGGAAGTGAATAATGGAGTGAGTGAGTAAGGGAAGGAGAGAGGGAGTGAGTGAGTAAGGGAAGGAGGAAGGGAGTGAGTAAGGGAGAGAGAAAAAGAAGGAGGTAGTGAGTGAGTGTGTGAATGAGTAAGGGAAGGAGAGAGGCAGTGAAAAAGGGAGAGAGGGAATGAATGAGTGTGTGAGTGAGTGAGTGAGTAAGGGAGTGAGTGAGTGAGGGAACAAGGGAGGGAGGGAGTAAGGGAGAGAGTGAATGAGTGAGTAAGGGAAGGAGGGAGGGAGTGAGTAAGGGATGAAGGGAGTGAGAAAGGGAGGGAAGCAGTGAGAAAGGGAGAGAGGCAGAGAGGGAGGGAGTGAGGGAATGAGGGTAGGGAATGAGTAAGAGGGACAAAGAAAGAATTTATACTTTTGCGTCTTTATATAGTAGTAGCTTCTTATCCCGCAGTACAAAGTATTTGTCCTGGAACTTGTTCCCAGAAAGTAGTTTGGATGAGCCATCTTTGAACTTCAGCTGCTCTCCTTTAATGAAGTCCTTCTGCCCTTCTAAGAGACAGACAGGCAGACACAGACAGATAGATCTAAATAACTCTGATAATGGATGGATTAGCCACATGTTTGATATGGACCTATTTTTCACAAAAAACAGTCCACATGTGCTAATATGCTCTGGCAAACTCTAACCCATGAGAACATTAGAAATCAGCCAATACAATGACTAAATAATATTGTTTGATAAAGTGCTATTACTCCTCTGTGTGTAAAGTGCTGTACGTTACATTAACTGAAGTTCAATAATAGATTATTACAGTACAAGGTGTGCATGTGGTTCTGAGTGTTTGGAATAACTGAAGGAAGGCCAAAAGCAACCGCTAAATAAGTGTGGCTGTAATGTAGTGAAAGGTTTCACTTAATAGCAAGAGAAGAAATTGGATCATGTAGTTCAGAAAATGATGATAAATTGTCTAAAAGATGCCCGAGTCAAGGGAAACTGAACCTGTAATAAATCTGCATGCAGAAATGATGTCTTATGGACCATGGTGGAAACAATATAGTGGAAACAATTTAGACTCTGGCATTTTACTCAGAAAACAGCTAAAAGCAGCTATAGTCCCTTGCTGTATGTTTAAAAGAGGTAAAGATGCAACTACTGTACCTGAGTTGGAATGGGAAATCTTAGATCCATGAAATTTTTTAATGAGCAGGAAAGCTGAGCTGGGATCTTCCAGCGTGCTCCACTCTAAAACCTGCTCCAGAATCTTCTCTTTGTAGTGTAATGGGCGTTCTGAGAGACACACATACACATGAGTGAGAGAGTGCGACAAACTCACTGGAGACTCAGTGGCTCAAAGTCTGAAAGGAAGACTGAAAGTTCAAGTCCCAGAAACACCACGCAGCCACTGCAGAGGCCTTGAGCACAACCCAAAATCCTCCTATGCTCATTTGTGTGCTTGCATTGTAGCATGCCTTATTTGGAAGTCACTTTGAATATATGTAAATGTAAACCTATAATATTTCACTGTAGCAGTAAACAGCATGATCACCAAGTGCTAATAAGGTTGTGTGGCTTAATCGTTTTACACTATATGGCCAAAAGCATGTGGACACCTGACCATCACACCCATATGTGCTTGTTGAACATCCTTTTCCAAAACCATGGCCATTAATATGGAGTTGGTCTCTACTTTGTTGCTATAATAATCTCTAGTCTTCTGAGAAGGTTTTCCATTAGATATTGGAGCGTGGCTATGGGGATTTGTTGATTCAGCCACAAGAGAACTAGTGAGGTCAGACGAGGAGATCTGATGCACAGTCTGCGTTCTAGTTCATCCCAAAGATGAGACTGGGGTTTCCACACCAACCTTGGGCACACCATGTCTTCATGGACATTGCTTTGTGCTCAGGGGCATTGTCATTCTGGAACAGGTTTGGGCTAAGCCCCTTAGCTCTAGTGAAGGGAAGTCGTAATGCAACAGCAAACAAAGAAATTCTAAATAATTGTGTGCTTCCAATTTTGTGGCAACAGTCTGGGGAAGGCTCATATACAGGTGCATCTCAAAAAATGAGAATATCGTGGAAAAGTTCATTTTTTCCCCCGTAATTTAATTCAAAAAGTGGAGCTTTCATATATTCTAGATTCATTACACAAAGCAAAATATTTCAAGCCTTTTTCTGTTTTAATCTTGATGATTACGGCTTACAGCTCATGGAAATCAAAAATCCAGTATCTCAAAATATTAGAATAAAGAATATGTGGAGGGTGTTTACAGTAAGAGGAAATGTGAGCCTAAATGAATCATCTGATGGTATGGTGGTACTCTCAAGATATTAATAAGGGGGTTTGGTTTACATGCAGGAAAGAGGAAAGTTTACAGTAGAAAGGTTTATGTTCTTTCTTCCTGTTTAGCAATTAATAAGAACATGTATCTATATCTTAGAGTGGCATGCTTCCTCAAGCGCATGTTGGTAACCATAAAACACTGTATATGCACACTCCGGTTTCTACCATGTTGTTTGAACACACTAAAAGGAGCAGGAGAGAAAGCAATATTTTTATCCACATATTTAGCATTAAAGTTAACATTATGTGTAAACTGTTCAATTTGACACTTCTCTGTAGGCCTCTTTCGAAATTTTCAGTGGCATCCCTAATAAATATAGTTAACCAATGTTCACTAATACATGTTACCTCAGTCAAATATATGTTGAACTCCAAACATTCCTCACCTTACCTTGATACCACATCAGCATATCTTTCAAGCAGGAAAATCGAGAGGAAACAAGAGATTACTATTTATGTGAGATTTTAGGAAGGGGGCGGAGCTTCCAAGGAGGTCGGTTAATATCAAAGCACCTGTGCAACTGTCAGTCATGCCAGATTCACATGTCGATTGGCTCATCTGTCGTTCTCATTGTTCTTTTCAGAAGAAAGACTCATCAGTAACTTCGCATTAAACCATTTTCACTAGGCTGACTAGATAAACTAAAAAAGTAGAATTTCATTTCCCTGTGATAGTTATACACTGTGTAACAATCAGCGACAAGCATATGATGTTCAGTAAGGACTTAGGATTTGCTGTTTGCATTTTATGATTTGCTGTTGTGTTCTTAGTTTTGTTGTCATATTTCTGAATTTGCTGTTGTGTTCTTGGTTATGTAAAGTGTTTTGTACTTGTGTTTCAGGCCAGATGTTAGTGGGTGGTATCTTTCACAATTTAATTCCAGTCTACACAAAATTAATCTCCTTGACTGGTGGTGGTGATTTTTTTTTGTTGTTGGTGGGTTTTTTTGGTTTTTTTTGTTTTTTTTTTACATCAGTTAAATCAAACCCTAAAATGTCATCAGCAAATTCCATTATTAAAAAAAAAAATCTATTACAAATTAAAATGCTGGTTTTTTGGCCTCCGTGTGCACATAATTACGCAGTGCAAATTTGCAATTATCCTCATCCAATCTGAGTCTGATTAGAAAACACACTCAAGTGCAAAATAGATCTATTATCTGGTCCTAATTGACAAAAGGGGGTAACATGGTGCGTGCTATTGGCAAGTCTGAACCTCCTCTTTCCCCCACAGCCCCAATCCCATCAAAGCCAGTTAATAGTTTTTTAACCAAGAGGAAATGATTCTAATAAACTGGCTGAGCAGTCATGTAACATGCAACGTTACAGCTGCAAGACAGCAGAGTGCTGACATATGTTCATGCACTTTAATAGGTTGTAAGTGATATGGTGTTAAGCAAGAAATAGAGCTGCTGTACACATGTGTTTCATACCAAGTTCCCCAGTCTCGATGACTTCAAATGTGGTCCAGAGGTCATGCTGGCCTGCCTGTATGCCCTTCATCTCCAGAGTAGTGTCAGTCAGCTCATCAGTGCACATGGTGGGAGAGATCTAACACAATACAGAGTGTGTCATTATCATCATCACCATCATCATCATCATAATACGATGTCCCATTATATATTTACCATCTTAATTGCATTGGAAACTGCATCAAAACACACACACACACACACACTTTGCTATGCCTACACCCAAACCTCACCAACCAAAACAAATATTTTTAGACTTCTTTGTTTTGTTTTTTAAATTTTGTACAGTGGTGAAGCAGGCAGCATTGCCACCTCACAGTTGCAGAGTCCCCGGTTCGATCCTGAGATCCTGTCTGGAGTTTTGCATGTTTTCCTCGTGTCCATGTAGGTTTCCTCCAAGTCCTCTGATTTTCTACCACCTCCCAAAAACGTAGGTGGATTGGCTTTGTTATGTTAGCACTAGATGTGAACATGTGTATGCATAGTGCTCTGTGATGGACTGGCATATCAGGGGGTGTATTGCCACCTCACACCCACTGTTCCCAGGATAGGCTAAAGACCCACCATGACCCTGTGCAGGATAAAGTAGTTACTGAAGATGAATGAATGGACAGACAGTGGACAGACAGTTTTCTACATGGGGCCCAGCCAAATGTCCCCACAAGGTCAAAACCAAAATATAAAATCATGTTCCACATCCACACACACACACATCCATCTATTTTCCATACTGCTTACCCTACACAGGGTCGCGGGGGAGCCTGGAGTCTATCCCAGGAAAATCGTGGCACAAGGTGGGGGACACCCTGGATGGGGTGCGAACCCACTGCAGGGCACAATCGCACACACACTAAGGACAATACTGGAAATGCCAATCAGCCTACAGTGCATGTCTTTGGACTGGGGGAGGAAACAGGTGTACCACGAGGAAATTCCCGAAGCACGGGTACTACGTGCAAACTCCACACGCACAGGCCGGAGGCGGGATTCAAACCCCTAACCAGGGTGGAGAGGGTTACCTTAAAAATGTATTCCGTTACAGTTACAAATTACTTCATAAAAAATGTCATCAGTAACGTAACCCAAGCCTCTGATTATTTTTGGATTACTTCAAGGTCACATATATAAATAAAGTCAAGAGAAATGCAATGTGATCTAAAGTAATTTTATTTAGAGCTTATTTTAGAGGTAAAAACATTATTTGGATTTCTTTTAATAAAAATAAATAAAAAGATGTCCCTGTCCCTGATGCGGGTAACATTACATCACAAAAGCATTTCAGAGAACAATTTGTGTTAATTTCTACCAAATTAACTTAACTTAAAATTTATTTGCGCATGCACCAGGGGGTTGCTCATGTGAGCCACTATAACTATAATCAAGCAGCTGTCTATATTGTGTTATGTAAAAAGATCAATTTCTTTGGTTTTAAATGTAAAAAAAAATGTAATCCTGATAGTATTCCCATTTTTTTACAAAATGTACCTGTAATCTGATTACTTTTTGTTGATGTAACTGTAGCGGATTACAGATACCAGCTTTTAGTGCATCTCTAAGTCCATTACCTGCAACTTCCCCCTGCTGCTGATAAAACAAAATTACTCGCACAATTAAATGAGTGACTTCTTTGATTACCCCTTTTTGGTCTGTCTCCTAACACACACATACACACCTTGATTAAACAGCAGTTTTCTGGTTCTTTCTTTTCCAAGTAAACCTCAAAGATCAGGTCACCTGCTGGAGAGAACTGCAGACACACATTTACTCTCACTCAAAGATGTGAAATCTGACTGAACATCCAGAAATTCATTAAAAAATTAAAAATAAAAAGACTTTATGAATAACACATTATAAGGTTCACTCAAGATGTTATCATTGCCATAAAAACAGTCCCAAAATATTTGAAAACTATCAGTTCACAGTTCACTATAACAACCAAGCTTATAGTGTGTCTTTGGGGCATTCAGATGTATTAAATAAAGAATTAATGAACTTATATATATATATATATATATATATATATATATATTATGGTCACATAGCTGACACTTTTGTTATGACACTGAAATAAGAAGTAACCTGCAAACTCCAGCCATCCAGCCTGCCACGAATCTTCACCTACCATTATTTTTTGCTGCAATATTTTTTCCTTAATATTTAATGAAACTTTAATAGAACATATAACATATTGTGACTTTAAGCCCCGTAGGAAAAACTAAGAGCTGAGTCTTGGATATCAGCAAGAATTCTCAAACTGAAGAACTGAACTTTTTCCCCAAAAAACTTAAAAACTAAACTGAACACTGACACCATCAGAAAGCTTTTCATCTCCATCTCTATCCATCTGTTTTTTTTCTTACTCATTCCCAGTTAAATTAAATTAAATCCATCAATGATTAAATATGCAGCAGTAAAGAAACAATAATTGTTGCCTGCTTTGGCAGGTTTGCTACTATGACAGTCCACCCAAATGTATCCACCATTCAAATTACAATTATGCTGCAAAACTACATAGAAGATAATTGCAGATTTTTATTTCCCTTAGTCTGTGTGTCCTATTTTCTAAGAAATATCAAAATCTCTGATTTGTTATAACAGTATGAGAAAGAAACAAACAAAGAAAGAAAAAAAAGTTAAATTATGCACATTTACAAGAACTCCGCATGCTATGCAACTGCTGCTATTATGAACCTAACAAAGAGTAATCAAGGCTGCATTCAGCTCATATTGCTCTTTCTTTCTCTATCTCTCTGTGTGTGTGTGTGTGTGCATGTGTGTGTGCGCGTGTGTGCGTGTGTGTGTGTGTGTTAGACAGTGAGTGAATCCAAATGATCTACAGCTGGAGTCACACATCATTTAACAATAGAACTTTACACAAGCAAGCAAAAGTCTAGTGTATTGAAAATTCTGGTGCTTTATGCATTTCTCAATACCTACCATAGAGTATAAGAAAAAAAAGCAAATAAACAGTTCTACGCATAATACACACAAACAGTACAGCACAGAACAGCACAAAGTCCTCGTAACATGCCTAAACACACTTCGGAATCAACTTTCTACATCATATCATCAGTAAAACCCTCGAAAACTTTCTTCTCTGCCCCTGCCTTCCACAACATTTTCCTCTCTTCATTTGTCTTAGCAGGTTCCCAATTTTCCCCATGACTTGAAGGGACAGTAACAGAAGTGACCCTTCAAATAGATAACATTTTATTCTGCATGGATACACTCCCAACTTGAGTGTTCTTATCTCCACTCAAATGAAAAATAAAATCAATTAAATAAACAACACTTCAGACCTGGACAACAGTGGGTGGCAGATGATTAATTTCAGGTGATTTGAGAAAATTGTTCTGTCTTGCTGCCAGGCAAATATGAAGTGTTGTGCCGTGTTCATATATTGACGCAAAAAAAAAAAAAAAAAAAGTAAGTAATGCCTTTGATAAGCTTTAGGACAGGATTTTAAAAAACATGTAAATATTGCTATAGGGATTTGATGGGATACAGAAGCATTGTAATAGACTTTAATACAAGAAAAGAGAGGAGAATGCATTGTGTTCATTTATCTACAGCTTTTTCTTTTTAAACCAATGTGAGTGTATGCTTCATTTCAAGTCTATGAAGTCTTTTAAATGCTTAAGCCTTTGTCTGTGGATAATCATCCATTGAGAATGAATAAGAAATTGGTCAAAACTAAGACTAAATTCAATTCCATTACAGAGCCGTGGTCTATAGATTCTGTTTTGTGTTTTTGTCAAAGTGATGATGGTAAATTCAGGATACAGTATGTATAAGCAAGTAATGTGTAGTTTATTAATGATATAAATTATTAATTGATGATAATTATTACTTATTTTATAAAATCTGGAAATACAATGTATTAATATTTAGGTATCAGTAAGCATAATTTAATATTGATACTAATTAATAATGGACTCCCTAGGTTCCGGTTTCAAGCTTTCTTTGCTCCTTAAAACCTAAAATTGTTAAACTACATATTTCTTGCTTATAAAAAGTTCATGAACAAATCTCAAATTAAGTGCGACTCAGTCAGTGTTATTGTCTAAAGCATTTTAATGTTTTTTTTCCCCCCATTTAATACTGCCCTTCAGAAGCTACATAAGATATTTACATTTTCCCAAAATAATAACAATTTACAAAGATCATCCTGTTCAAAATTTTGTAATAGTTCTGTACGAGTCCCTCAGTTGTCCTCAGTGTGAATAGATGGAAAAGATGTTGACTCATATAGGCGCTGTTGGAAAGGGTTGAATATGCAGAAAATGCTGGAAAAGCAAAGAATGTGCAGGACCTGGAGGATTTTTCTGAAGAACAGTGGGCAGTTTAACTGCTCAGGACAAATAAGGGACTCATGAACAACTATCACAAAATATAAAAACAGTCATTGATCATCCAGATAACAAGACAGTATTAAGAACCAAGCATATGTAAATTTTTGAATGGGTTGATTTGTGTAAATTGAGTTATTATTGTGTCTTGTGGACTGTATGGAAACATCTGTTATGTGAAATAGCTTATTCAGGGCAGTACTAAATAAACAAATGCAATTTTTATGAGCCCTCTTATTTTTAAAAAATGATTAACATTTTGCAGATTCTCAGATTCTACAAGGTGTATGTAAATGTACAACTAAGAGAGAGAGCGAGAGAGAGTCATGTCTCGCATTCATGATGAACTCGTGTTAAGACATCTGGAGCTGTGCATGTAACTGCAAGACCATCGCAACCTTGCAACATCTTCCCGATCCAGCCATGAGAATGATTTCAATACGTTCTTCTTTTGTCAAAAGCATACTTAAAGGCTATGTGAAAATATATATACATAATACAAACCAAGTTTGAAAATTTGACATTTTGATATAAATTTCCCCTATGTAAAGAGACTTTTGGGAAACTCAAAAGTTAGCAAAACCATTTTTTTCCCCAAACGATTTTCATATGGTCGCTTGCATTATGTGCCTAAAGATGATGCAAGCTCAGCTATTGGCAGTGGTAGTCTGTTGTGTTTGCCAGAAGCAGAGCTTTCTGTCAGTGTCTCACTGAAAAACACTGTAGTTCCAGTTTGCCATCAACAGCACAATGGTAATGTAAAGACAAAGGTTCAGCCCAAGCCAACTGAAAAATAACATTGCCATGAACGTGCAAAAACTACTAAATATTGAAGATCAATATTAAACAAATATTGATGTGAGATGTCTATGAATAATTGTTATGCTGGAGATGGAAGGTATGAAAGTATGGTTTGGAACTGGTATATGTCATACATAGGCCAAAGATAGAGTTTCTATAACATTAGGTTTAACACACCATTTTCACTGACATTAGTAATAACTATTAAAAGGAGGCAGTAGTTTGTAGCTCTGTGGAGTGCAGGCTTTTGGAGCTGCAGAGCACAGATGGCCGTGAAAATAAACAAGTTTTTTGCCGAGTGTTCTGTCAGCATACTCGTCACAGAAAGACAGAAACGTACAATAGACACCAAATGCACACACGCAAAGACACAAAAGGAACTTGAATAAAAAAACTGCACCACCATGCAACACTTGGAGCTGGTTGGACACCCCTCTCAAACATTCAATCCATTTTCCCCAGAGCAGCTCGATTGGGTTAAGGTCGGGTGACTGGGCAGGCCATTCCATTACAGACAGCACTGGCTCATCTCCTCTACAAATATCTTTCGTTCAGCTTATAGGTGTGTTTGGGGTCGTTCAAAACCAAACATTACTGAGAATTTTTTTTTTTTCTTTTTTTTTTCTTTTTTAAAGTGCAAGCTGGCCCCAAACTTTTGAAGGGCAGTCTACAGTAAGTTAAAATAAATAAATAAATAAATAAATAAAATAAATACACCATAACTTCCCTATGTCTTTCTTCACCAGCACACAATGAGGTTAAAGGGGAGACTTACTGTAGTGTCCTTCCACCTCGTGATACAGCGGTTTTCCTTCTCCATTTGCCTGACTTGTTCTTCGTTGACCTGGTTTAATGAGGGAAAACAGATAAGCAACAGCTTAAATACAGAACCATGCACCAAACCTTCTCCTTATTATTCTCATCATCTACGGAAAAAAAAAAACTTGTTACACCCTTGAAAATAACCGAGATTTTAATATGGTTTACTCCAGTGTACTACTGTTCAGTCACTTCAGTGTGCGTACTCACTGGACGTGACAATCTTTATTTCACTTAGATGCTTATTGGTCATGCATAAAGCTCATATCTCGGGCTGATGGAGAATGAATGCAGCTTGTGCGGGGGAAAAAAAGAGGGAGATACAGTTAAGCCGAGGGGATTTAGGACTGCATAGCACTTCAAATCCCTTTATACATTCGAGTTCATGCACAACAGAAAAACAATCCCATTCTCTGTCATCTAGCACTGCAGAATTTGTGGCGATATTTAAAATGCTCACTTGTTAATGCTCCTAGGCTGATATTCTGGTTCTGAAGTAGTCACTGTTCTGAACATTTTAGCTTTCTCCCTACTCCCAACACAACAGCAGCCACAGTAACAGCCATTCTGTTGGTTGAGGTTATAGCATGGAATACACAAAAATGTGCAGGACAGGAGGTATCTCCAGGACCAGGGTTAGGAACCTGTGGTCAAGAACAAGAGGTCAATTCTAATGGTTAAAGACAAGTGTCAATTCTGCTACTTCCTTGTTTAGTCCCTGAATGCTAATTGGAGAAAAGGGGCCATTGTGGCCATCTTTTCATCTCTCGTGAATATCCACTAATCAGAAACAGTATCTAGACATGCAATTGTGAAAGTAGGAGCATTAAGGAAGCTTTACTGATCTGTAAAAGACCAGTCATTTTTAAATACTTACTCACACACATTACTACGTAAAAGCCATAGAGCAAATGTAAAAGATTTAATGCTCATCATTAAAATTTAATGCTCATCAGATAACTGACTAACAGTAGAAATGAGAAAAAATTATTTCCACATACAGGATGTTGGCAGATAAATTCTCAACTCCTGAAACAATGAGAAAATAATTAAATGTCCATACATTCGCCAAAGGAAATCCCAGAGCTGCACAATTATATCTGTAAGACCTAATGCTAATGTTCTTGTTGTTAATCATTTAATTATGAATGACTTCTTGTCTTACTTGGGAGGCTGGGAAGGTTCTTGATGTAGCTATGACTCACTATCCCAGACTTTGGTGTGTCTTCATTTTTTTTTTTTTTTTGAGGCTTCTTTATTTTGTTATCTGTACAAGTGTGGACATCAAATCTTATTTCCTAATTAGCCTGCTTTGCTTTTCGCATGACTAAGCTTGAGGAGACTCGGGCAGATGTGAAATGTTGTTTGATACTGCACACACCAAACACTGAGAATACTTTACAAATTAAAGAAAGTTTTTAAAAAAGGACAATGACTTTAAAGTTTTTCTTTTCATATTAGCCCAGGATAAATTTCACCTTGCAGTGTAGAAATATTCTTGGTCTGTATAGCCCTGTGAACTCCAAACATGACCCCAAACACTTTAAAATCATCAACAGACCAGATTTTAGTCTAGTCTCCACAGGGGTGTGGACGAAGGTGAGTAATATGATGTGTTGCTCTGAGCAGGACACTAACAGAGAAGAGCTGAACATAGTTGTTGATGAGATCTTCCACAACACAGGTCTCTTGAGGTGCATGTCCTCCTGTCTGGAAGAGGCAGGATGAGAAAATGCATGCCAGACTCTGAGCTTCCATCTGGTTAATGTGAGAGCAGCTCTGAATCCTGGTGAAAACACACGCACAATATATTCAGCACATAAATAAATATTCAAAGAAAAACCCAACCTTCGCATGTGTCAATCATATAAATACACACGTGCATAAATTTATATATTCACTGAAGAAAGCATCCAGTTTCACATATGAACACTATTACTGAAAGACACACAGAAAAAAACATCTTAATAAAAAACACAACACACCAAACATCCAGGTGCAAATATTGAAATATGTTGGGTTTTGAAGAAACCAAAACAATAAGTATGCATCATCATTGGGGAAACATTAGTCCACTATCCAAATCTGCCAAGAGGGCCAATTAAGCTCTCTCCAAACAATTAAAGTCATTTTCGAATACTTCACAGATTCTGACAAGCCCACTGAGGTTTTATGGAAAAGCAATATCTGAGAGCTTACAAAGCAGACCTCAAAGCAGCTAACAAATCAGAAAAAACAGTGTAGAAGTGTACGTCTGTAATGCCTAGAGTTAGTGGTGACTCAGAAACTTTGTTTAAAAGAGCTCCACAGAAAACACTGGATGTAAGTGGAAGTTTTGAGTGTATGTACGTGTGTGTATGCGTACATGTACCTGTACAGATGCTGCAGTAGTGCCGCCAGAGTCGATCTGTTGATCTTGGGCAAACTCTGAATATAGGTGGAGTACTTCTCAACCCTGTCCTTCTCATTTACGTCATCTGAAACAAAGCACGACACAGTTAGAAAATGCGTCAGCCAGTGCTGCACGTAACTGTTCCATAAGTTATATAACAGTGCTATATAAAGGACTGAGCAGTGACACCTGAGCACAAGTAAAGAGTGCTGGGAAATGACTCAAGCAAAAGTAGGAGAAAACTGCTGGCATACAGTACTGTGTAAAAGCCTTACAGTAGGTACATGCAAAGAAATGCTGTAGAGCAAAGATGCCTTCAAAATAATGTAATTAAATGTTTCTCCATTTAAAAAAAATACTATAAAGAGCAGTAAACATCAATAAATGAAACAAAGGTAATATTTGGTGTGGCAACCCTTTGCTTTTTAAAAAAAAACAAACAAAAAAAAAAAGTAGTCTCAGGTAGAATTTGTGCAGTTTTATATGGAAATGTTCTGTAAGATTTATTGAGCATCTGGCAGGAAAAGCCACGGTTCTTCTAGAGACGTTGACTGTCACACTTGCTTCTTATTTTTACAGCAAAACCCAGCAGCCTTCACTATGTTATTTGACTGAAAAGTGTCTCTTACCACTTAATATGCTGGTTTCTTTACTGACATACAAACATTTTTCTGTAACATTTAATTTTGTGCTGGAAAACTAAATGTTCTGAAATCTAAAATGCTGTACTAAGTTGATAATGTAGAAGTCATAAAATAAAAATCTATAACAGTTTTAAAAAATTGGGTGCCTAAGATTTTTGCACAGTACCACATCTCAATACCAAATATCACATGTATTTGGGTGAAGTGAAAAGAGCACTAGGAACTTTGTGCATTTTTTTTCTCTTCCTTGTTTCAAAGTGTAACGTGTTGTTACAGTAATAAAACTATTAACAATAAAGACAAAACACAATATTTGCTTTAGTACAGCTACAAAACCAAAATCCATCTGGAATATGTATCTGTATCATGATTCAGATAAAGATCACCACACCCCCCCCCCCCCCCATACTCTTGTGAATGTATGAGTGTCAGACAGTCATTTAAGCCTAGATGAAATAACTCCAACTTTGGTGAAGAGGGCACTTGTGACTAGCAAACATTTCATTTGGTAAAATATTTTCTGTATAATAATGTATGTTTGTATCACTGACTCATTATTGGGCTTTAGCACACTTGTGTGTATAGCTATAGCACACACAGTTACTCCAGTGTAATATTTCCACTACAAAGACATTAACCAAATATTTAACTGTTATGTTTAATTTGTCATAATTTATCCATCCATTCGTCCATTTTCCATACTGCTTATCCTGCACAGGGTCATTGGGAGCCCGGAGCCTATCCCAGAGAACTCAAGGTGGGGGACACCCTGGATGGTGTGCCAACCCATCGCAGGAACAGACATTCGCACACTATGGACAATTTGGAACAACCAATGTTGTTTGGACTGGGGGAGAAAACCGGAGTACCTGGAAGAAACCCCTGAAGAACAGGATGAACATTCAAACATTCAAACCATTAAGCCACTGTGATACAACAGAAAAGAGTTTGTCCTATCTAGCAGGTGCCACAGCCATCCATGGCTTGGAGCCAAGAGAGCAAACTCTCAGTGACACTAGCCTATCATAACCATCAATGAACTCATGAATGCAGAAAGGGGCAGATAACGCTTTCCTCAGAGTGTGTTACGCTACTGGATTCATGTGTCTCGAAAGAAACACCTGTTAGCCTTTACCTTCCCTAGTTGGTGGCTGTCGTATGATAGGGGAGAGCTGGCTGGTGAGTAAGAGTTTGTTGATGACCACATTAGGAAGAAAATGGGGAACAAGCAATCAATAACTAAGCAAACAGTTCATAAAAAAAAAAAAAAAAATTAATATGGCAGTAAGGTGTCTAGGAATGGTTCCTGGTGCCTACAAAAATGTATCAGAATAAAAGTATTTACTATTAAGTTCACAGAATCATACATACTTGTGTAAATTATAATATTCCTAAAACATTTAGGTAAAGCAACAAAAATGTTTCTATATTCGTTTCAATAAAAATACTAACCGAGGGCAGAAATCCAGTAAGGGTAGAGCTCTTTGGCTAATAAAGCATCCTCACAGTTGGACAGGAAGTCTTTGAGTGCATCTGTAACGTCCTCTAATCGATGCTCCTGAAGTCGAAGCTTAACATTTCGTGCGTCTCTGCTGAACTCCTTCAGCAGCTGGGCCACACGTTTTGGGTCACCGTTCTTCTGATAGATGCCATGATGACACAAACCTGGGGTCAAAAGTCAGTGTAAAAGTTAGGTTTAAAAAAAAAAAAAAAAACTTTTTTTTTATTATTTTTTTTTTTTTTTAAATACACCGAGATAAAATATAATTTACCGTATTGAGTGACGAAGGCAATACAGCTGTCGATGATAATAGGGACGTCATTTTTGGTCAGCTGTTGATTGCTTAGTGCTCTGCCATCTCTGCCAGCTGCTACTTGGATGGCAGAGTGCCATAAAGTGAAGTCCTGTTTAGTGAAGCCATGAATGTAGACTGTCCTGCACCACATATATACACAGAAATGCACTATGGTTCAAAGTCCAATTAAATATCATTATAAACTAAAGAAGAGATTCAATTAAAAAAAAAAAAAAAAGCATGGTTCAAGTACAATAGCATTTCATCAATAAAAGATTACCTGCCACTCTCAACCATGAGCAGAACCTGAATCCTGTCATCACCTTCCAAATGAGTGGAGACAGCTAGAAACACAACAACAAAAATGTAGAGGGTAAAAATAAAACAAGAGGAATTAAAGTAAAAAAACAGTCCAATACTTTAGGTGAAAGTTGAGACTCTTTGGGAGACATGATGCATATTGTTATTGTTTTGTATTTGGCTAAGAGTAAAACTACTGTTTGAAGCAAGTGGGGCAGAAAGCTAAGTGTCGCTGGTCATTATTTCTCCCAGCATGTGCAGGAGAAAGCTGTCTAACGCTGTCTGACCATTCTCATCAAACACATACAAACACCCCGCAATGCCCTGACCTATTTACTGAACAACCCCCTTCAACACCTGAGTGCACGCCTCATGACAGTTTAAATCTCTTCATCTCTGGCTTCCTCTGCTTCTAAATACCATTGCTTTCTTCCCAGCCCACACTATCTCTCTTCCCCCATCTTCTCCCGCAAGACAAAGCATGTATCTACAGTACGCTATGGATACTAAATATATTGGTTCTGGTAGATTTTAGGTCCGAAACAAGAAACTTTTATTTAAAGAATAAAAAAGGGTGGGGGTTGTTACTATGCCTATTCCCTAGGCTTTAAGTAATACAGCTTTGAAGGAAATGAAACATGGGGATTTGAAAGCAGCAAAAACATGGTACGTTAATTAACTCCGGCCATATTTCAGGAGCAATTTTGTTTACAGCTTTCACTGAATGTAAGTTTTTAAAAAAATGTTAAACACATAACCCTTATTAAGTACTGTTATCTGAAAATGACAAACACTCACAATAATTAATTAAAAATAACAATCTCTCCATCCTGCCCTACTCCCTTGAACCTTTGCAGCAAATTATGCCTGGGGTAAAATTTGCTCATGCAAAAACAGGTCCAATTGTGCAGTAATTAATATTAGAACTGAAGGAAGTTATAATCTGCAGTTTGTTTGTTGGGTAAGGATCAAGGAAACAAGAGAAATCAATACAAAATCTTCCACCATAATGATTAGCAGAACATAAAAATAATAATGATCATTAGATGTGCCTAGACATAGTTAAAGATAAGAACAACGAGTGCATTTTTTTTTTTTTTTAAGTATTCTCAAGGACAGAACTGAGGGTCAAGTTGTAGATATTTGTTAGTTTTTGGTAGAAGCAATGTTTTACAAATTCTTTAGACAGAATACAAACACAGTAAGCCTGGTCTCCACACCAAGCCCAGGACACTATAGGACCACCAGTGGGTCATCCAGCTCATTTTCAGACACAGCACCTCTGCTTCCTCGGTCTCAGCCAGTTGGAGTCGGTTACCCATGAGCATTACTTTTTATGCTGCTCTAAGGACGACTGTTCCAGCAGTTAAAATTCAAAAAGTGTTCTACTGACTCACCAGTCTAGCCCCAGGATCCATCTGTCCTTTAGTTTCAAATCAGCTTTTGGTTTCTAAAAAAACAACAACAAAAATAACACCAAACCGCAAACAAGCCACCTGCAGTCGTCTTTCTGACACTGAAATTTGGCCATATTCGTTTAATGCATTTAAGTCCCAGCCTTTTCATAAGTTAGGTATTGGGTCTAGTGGGTTTAAGGTCGTAATTCTTGCTGCCATGTTTAACTGGGTCAGAGTTATCCATTAACTCCGATGGGTAGCCAAACGTAAACAAGACAAGCCAGGAGTAAACAGTTTAAAATATCTAATAACACCATGACAAATATCCAAAATTGTAATACTACTGTTATTTTTCATGGTGATACGACATGAATAGTCAGAAAGTTGAAAAATGTGACTCACAGTGACGGTTAAAGTTACTCTATACCTAGAATTTGGGATCAGCAGTGCTGCCATCCAAATAACAGGGAGTGATACAAGTCTCTGCCCACCACTTAAACATCACTCCAGTGTACACTGGAGTATAAGATTAACTAAACCAGAATGTTGTGATGCAACTAAATGGAAATGAACAAGGTTCTTTTACAGCTTACATGAGCAGCTTCTAGCCCACATATCACTGGCCATGCCAAAGCTAACAACTGTCTGGTTTTTAAAACGAGAGTTACGGGGGCACAGAAAGCTCAGGTCAGTCACAAAGCTTTGCTATGTCTGTGCTCTAATCCTGTGTCACAGAGCTTCATCCCTCCAGGGTCCCTGTTCCAGCCCCAAAGGGATCAGAGACCAAATGGACGTGTGTGTATTATTTGATAACACTCCATTTCCAAGGTGATATAACCGATGTGGCACCCTCACGATCACAACCACAGGTACAGGGGCTTTATATATCAGATATGCCTTAACTGGATTACATAGGTATATACTCTATAATCAGTTTTTCAATACCCAACACTCTTTCTCAGGTGTCCTGACCTTAAAGCAACACGAACGATTCACATAAGGGGTCCAACCAACTCCAGAAAACCTCTAAGACTGAAAAAAACTGACTGCACGAAGAAAGTAGTGGCAGCAGTTATAGCTGATAAAGGAGTTAATGAAGGTTTCGGAGGGAAAAACAAAACAAAAAAAACGGATTGTCTTCAGTATTGCAGTATTGTAACCAACAAAGAATGCTCATGTATTAATACTTGAAAACTTTTGACGGGCAGTATTTGTTTGTGCATCACCTTCAATTACGCGACACACAATTGTAGAATAATTGATTAACAATGTTGTAAATCTTGTCTTCAGCTGCCAAGCACATATCACATTAAAAACCTGTTAAGAATGTCAGCGTGAAGCATGACTGGCCGAGAAGGACGCATTTCAGAGAGAACGTGGGACCAGAGTCGAAGTGGCTCGCAGAAGGAATGCCAATGAGAAAAGCAATTGAGGAAAGCAATACTCAGACAGGTGAAAGTCCTGAGTACGTAACTTCAGTGAAATGGTTTGGAAAATTGACTCCTGACAACATGATTATTAGACTATGTATATAGAGTTGGATAGCCATTCATATAGTGTCTATTCTAGCATCAGTTCTTTGTTGACAGGAGTGGAACCTGGTGTGGACTTCTGCTGTTGGTGACATGCTGAGCATTCTGAGATGCTTTTCTGCTCAGCATTGTTGTAAAGAGTGGTAATTTGATTTACCATAGCCTTCCTGTCAGCACAAACCAGTCTGCCCATTTTCCTCTGTCTGCTCTCATCAACAAAGCATTATCGCTGCCAGAACTATGACTCATTGGATGTTTTTTTTTTTTTTTTTGCTTTTTGCACCATTCTGTATAAACTCTAGAAACTGTTGTGTGTTAAAATCGCAGAAGATCACCAGTTTGTCAAATATTCAAACCAACCAGTCTGGCACCACCAGCCATGCCATGGTCAGAGTCACTGAGATCACATTTTTTCCCCTATTCTGAAATTTTAGGTTTGACTATTAACTGAAGTTCTTGACCTGTATCTGCATGATTTTATGTACAGTTGCCAAATGATTGGCTCATGGGACAACTACACGAATAAATAGGTGGCACGTGTATCTAATAATACCACTTCAGGTTGGTGTTCATGTGCGTTTGTGGGTTCTTACTAAGTTCCTGCAGGCGTTTGAGTTGTAGAACCACCTCCTTTGTGTGATCATCTTCAGGATAAAGGAACAGCTCAGAGCTGACTAAAGAGAACCATCCTTGTCTCCAATGATAAAGGTCATGGCCCTCCTTGTAGTACAAACGACCAATCAGCTCACAGTCCTTCATCAGCATAGAGTCCACCCTCTCAGGGTCCAAACACTGAGACAGAGAGAAAAGGAGATATGGGGAGGGAGAGAGAGAGAGAGAGAGAGAGAGAGAGAGAGAGAGAGAGAGAGTGTGTGTGTGAGCGAGAGATACCAAGTAATAACAATCCCTCTGACAGAATATGATGGACAGATAAAATAACTGCTCTGAAGTTCATTACACAGCCAGACACAGTGAAGAGAACATAAATTGCATGGCAGATATTTTCCAGCAGAGAGGAACTCCAGTTAACCCCTGAGTTCCATTACTTTAGGAACTTTCAGTCTGAGTGGGAGGACAGAAACGAACTTTTAACAGCTGAAGCCACGACGTCAGAAAACTCTTCCCACATAGGCACTGACACTTCTCTACATCAGTCACATGGAAACGCAGAGAAGAAGAATAACACCATCTTTCTCTTGCATGTACACACACAAATTATTATGGAACTTCAGCTGCTGCTTTGTCTAGACAGAAAGAAAAGCAAAATGATATTTTGAAAGTTGGAGCATGTGCTTTCTACCACACACAGTCACCATGCCAACAATGGTGATGACTGGACGATGACTGCATCTCTTTGAAAGTGCAGAGAATTTATGTGGGAGCATTTTAAGCCCTGATGGGAGGTATTTTAAGCCATGATGAGACATGGACTATGCTGACTAAATGTATTTTTCCAGTTGTGTATTACATTTTTCTATGTCAATACAATTTGACAATTTTTGCATGCTGTGTGCATTATAAGCAACACCTCCAGACTGATGACTGAAAAGTCACAGTTCAGCTTTAACTGATGCTGTTATTGGATAAAAGAGAGCAGTAGGCAGTATGCCAAATTTGCACACTGCAAGCCCAAATTTAATCTCCTGGGTTTGGTCGTGCAAGTGTGACTGTCCAAATCATCTACTTCTCATCAAACACATGCTTATGAATTCGAATCTTGTGTCAAATAATGAATCATTCCCTCACTTCAATGTATTTTTGTCTAAGAGCATTAAGGTGCAAGAAGTGTGTTTAACCTCCAGCTACACACACTGTTGATGCACCACATGGCTGATTACTGCAAGGTGCAAACTTTCTGTTCTATGTATGTATCCATTTGCTCTGGTCCATGTATCTACACTTCATTGATCATACTATCCATCATTTATAAGGCATGAACGTGTAGGAATGGAGGTGTGTGTGGAAAGGTAGGAAGATAGGAACCCTTTTGGGAGATTTGGGGGAAAAAGAAAACTGTTATTTTTAAAAAATGCACGTTTTATTTAAAGCTAAAAAGCTAAAAAATAAAATAAAAAGCCAACATCTTTCCTTTTTGATTACTGAGATTAAGGTTAGTATTAGATTTAGGTGTAGGCATTGCATTAATTATCTGTATTAATAATTATGCCAATGGAAGGTCCTCACAAGAATAGTAAAATAGTGTGTGTGTGAGAGAGAGAGAGAGAGAGAGAGAGAGAGAGAGAGAGAGAGAGAGTGAGAGAGAGACCTTGGTGATGGCATGGACCCAGGCTCTTTGTGCGTCTGATGTCTGTGTGCCAAACAAGAGCATTTTCTCAGACTCCAGGTAGATCTCAAAGGTGAACACTGCCCTGAGGGGGGGAAAGGAAGTTGGATTACACACAGCTGTGAAAGGAAAGTACCTGGCTATTAATCTCAGTTTGTCTGCTGCTCTTACCACAGGTATTAGAACACCAGTGGATGGTCAGAGGTCAAAGGTCAGAGTCTATTACTGCCAAGGGTGTTCTGTGCACCAAGATGTTGTTGGGAAATTTTTACTGTAATGTTGTATGTATGTATGTGTGTTCGTGTATTTCTGACCCACACAAAACAGTGTCAAACACTACAAACCGATTCAGTGAAACAGATGGAGAGATGGACTAAGAAATGAGGAGAGGAAGAGAAAGGGGGAAGAAAAGGAAGGGAAAGGAAGACGAAGCGCAGAGAAGTGGAGGATCATACCCTGCTCCTGTCATGGTCTCCGTGTTGTTGACGGCCAGGCTCACTATCTCACTGACATCCACTCTTCCTATCGGTGATGTGCTCTTGTCACCATCGTAGTAACTCAGGTAGCCACCTTCTAGCGTGCACCAGCGTTGAACCATGTCTGTGACATAAAGACACCATCTTTGTAAGAGACTGAACAGTTCATAATGATGCCACTAGTAATTATGTTAGATGTTTGTAAAGTTGCAATCTTAAAAATCAAGGTGCCAGAAAAGGGTCTCTAGGGCAACAACACCATAGACCAGGAAGTTAATTAATGGCACTTGTGTAGCCCAGGCAGAAATGAGCCTGCAAATTCTTTAAAGGCTTAAAATATTAGTAGTTAATTTCTCTCTTTTACTTGGTTACTCCTTCCTTCACCTTATTAAAAGCACCAATCCTGTCAGGTAAGGAAGCCACCAAAGTCTTCCTGTCAGGGTGTAAAATTGAACAAAGGTTCATGCTTGTGTCTATTTCAGAGTTCTGTCTGCTGTTACAAATAATCCTGCACTTTTTCTAACTAACTGAGGTCTGGTGATTTTGCAGGCCAGTCAAAGTGACCCAGTGTTCCATCGGGCTCGTCTAACAAGTCACACACAGATGTGACCCTATGCACCCTACGGTTGTTATCCTGAAATGTGGGAGTGTCAGTGGTACATTCTGCTGTGACATGAAGCTCAAAAGGCTTCAGAATCTGTCCAATACACAGACAATCTCATGCATAACGTGTAGTAAATTGTTTCTCTTCAACATATTTGCTACCCTGGTGATGTTGGATAGTAAAATACTAATGCTTAGGTTATTGTAGTATCATAAGTGTAACTGATAGAACTGGTTTCATTTTAACATTTTAAGATCTGGAGTCAGCCATTATATTACACTAAAGCTGCTAAAATATGAAAAATACAGGTAGTAGTGCACTATAGACCATTAAAAAAAGTTTGCCACTGGGCCATGGAACACACTGTTTGGTTCTTTGAAGAAACTCTTGAAAGAGGATTCTTTAACCATTTTTATGGGTGCCACAAAAAAATGAAGAAAACTGAAGAATTTCCAAGCATAAATGTTTACATTTACCAAAGGTTTTTCATGTTATTCTTTACATAACTTCCAGTTATTATGTCTGACTGTTGCAGCAACAAAAATGGCTGAAGTCCTCATGAGGTAGGTCGAGTAATTTGTTTCCATATGTTGATGTCCTTTTGAAACAGGAAGTCAGTGTGACATTGTGCTGGACCGTTTGTCTGATATACACAACACCTAATATCCCTTGAGTTACGCCACAATCCATATCCAAGTGACTATAACATTAAAATGAGAATATCCCCAAAACATTTTTTTGCATTGTTTTTCTAGATATACTATTGTATTGATCTTAATAACACTAGCCTAATGCACACTAAACAATTTTAGCCCCCATTTCCTGGTCGCCAAATAATTTTGGGACTAGGTGACTACCCTGCCCCAGCTCTGCGACTACTAACTGAGCGCTCCAGCAGAGAAGGGTTCAGCAACAAAAATTCTCTCAGTCCACAAGCGAACATCTAGGCGCCAATATTTTTGGTAGCACACATCATAAAAATACCTACTTTTTTGAACAATAATTCCAGTTCTCTTTGCTGAACAGAACATTCTCGCTGCCCACATCTCCACAACCAATATGTTCTCTTCATTTCTTTTTCTTTTTTTTTATTCCCATACAAAATAGTGATAAAGTCACGATTTTAAATCACGATATATAGCACTAGCATTTATTTTCTTGAGGAAGCAGGGGATTGGGCATGCTTCACTCCAGGAGGAAGATTGTGTAAGTTGTGCACATCATCCTTGAAAAATCGTGACGTGTATGCACTCCTAAATCCAACAAATAACTGACTGCATGCAATTTAAGTCATGTAGCATAAGAAGGCTCATCAGTTCTGAGATTTTCAAAGTCATGTTGTATACACTCAGCTTAAAGGGCATATACAAAAAGGACTTATACACCCATTTTGATTTTATGGGCACTTTAAAAGGATCATAAACAGATGAAAGTTTGTTCAGGGAGCCCAAAAGCTCCAAGTTCTTCTATGTCATTGCTCTAATTCCTCTATTAATAAAGCATGCAGACTGGGGGGAAAAAATCCTTCATGTAAAAAGCTGAAGCATCTTCACCATTTTTAGAACCAAGTATTACGTGGGTGCATTACCATCTTACAAGCATCAAGTTCACCACAGCTACTCAATTTTAGATTTCAAAGTCATACACAAACTCCCATCTGTTCATTTCTGTTCTACATCAAGCAGACCTCTTCTGTCATCAGACATGCATTTTCATTTATCAGGAATATGCTGATGATCCACTCCTGAATAGAGCTTAATGACACGGAGAGAACGATGGTTTAAATAAACGAGCGAGGAGGTGCTGAATGTCTTTCTAAAGGTGCACTGGGAAGCATTTTTAAACCCAATGTTTTATGAGCTTATCATAAACTGAATGCAAATGTTAAATAACTGCGAATAGCTATCCTCATTGCATCTCCTGTTGCTGTTAGGAAGCAGAGCCACCTCCCATCCAGTCCTATCAAAGCATCATCACATTAGCGCATGCCCTTAAAAACCGCAATGGAGTCTATTCTTCGGCTGAAAGACAGGGTGAGAAGGAGAGACACGGAGATGATGAATGGTAGAAAGACTGATCGAGAAAGAGAAGGGAGGACACAAAAGTGACTGGCACAACAAGTGATATTTACAACGTTTCCTGAAGCAGAAGAACAAAAGCATTCATCAGCAGCTCTGTGGTGCCACAAATTAACAGGTGCAGAGAATGAAAGTGACAAAAGGAAAAGATTCCAAGTGATGACATTTGGAAAGTAGCATACCTGTCACCAAAACAGGAACACAAACAGGCACATCCACACTCTTTCAACGAACGGAAATAGATACACTCTCATTTGCACCGTCTCACATGCACACATTCGTATACGCCATACAAGGGACAGATGGTATTTCCTATCAACAATCATTTCATTTGGCTGTCTCACTACATCTCCATGTTGCAGTTTGCAGTGTGTGGTATTTATTTAATCACCTCATATTCAGTATCCGTAAGCATATCTCCCACTCGAAATGGCACCAGGAGCAATTAAAAACAAAGGCTGGATCAGTTTGCAGAATTATCATGTGCAACAGGCCACTGACAAAGATGAAGTATGGTCAGACAGAAGGTCATTTTATTTTTTGTACTGCAGATGTGCTAGGTATAAGAATCAACACATCTGCAAGAAACAGATAACTGCAAAATAAGAACTATGGCATCATATAGTGAAGGAGTATTCAACTAAAATTTGTAAAGTCCCAGTTACATAAAATTTCTTGCCTACAAATGGTGCATCTCAATCAGCTCCCTAGGTGGTGAATCAGTGTATTTTGTACACTACATTTCCAGCACATGACTACGTACTCGCATTTTAAAACCTCACCACTGGCATTTATCAACAACAGGCAGGACTGATGTCATTCTGACATTAAATATTATATAAATTTGTTAGCTTAATCGCACACATTTCGGTCATGGTACTTCAAGCAGGATCGTAAGCTAGCTAGTGGATTTTTTTTTTAATCATTAAACACTTAAACGTCATTAGACTCAAACAGTATGTCAAATAAAGTTAAACATAAGTAATCATTTGAGAGCCACAACATCGATAACAAGCTACTTACATTTATAGACGAAGTTGGCTGAGAGGTCGTCCACCATTTTTTTTCCGAGCTGAGAGGCTTCAGAAAACATGACATCATTTCCAGTAAGGGAGCATAGTAAGCATCGATGCTCCCTGGTTTTTGAAGTGCATTGTGGGATTTTTTTTAGGGAGCAAAAGTTCCAGTGCACTGGAAGGATTTTGCGATTGAGACAGCCCTTAAAATGGCCGACTCTCTGATCGGTGCCCTAACTACTAAACTAGGGAGCTGACTGAGACACACCCAAAGTACCTAACACAACTGAATAGCGAAAACATTTATATGAATACCCATTAATGATTTGTTTATGGCTATAAATAAGACAACTGAAGTGATGGTTGTGTTTTGTTTCATGGCAGAGCTTCACGTTACCACTTTTGATTAGCCCCATGAACAAATGAGAGGTCTGTTTAGAATTTGATGAGGAGAATATCCACTTTTATGTTGATGTTATGATTAAGCATGTTAATGTTATGTTCACCATCAGACCAGAGATTGTTCAGTAAAATTAAAAATCTGTGAAAGTCTGTGAAAACTCTCCCCTTTCTGACCTAATGTCTCTCGCCCTGTAGTCCATCTCTCAGCTATAGCTTTCAGGCAAATAATTTACAATGCATATATGATTGGCATTAACACAAAAGACATTCTGCATAATCCATGGTTATGGTAAATGGTCGGCGCTTATATAGCACTTTTTTTTTTTTTTTTTTTTTTTTTTTTTTTTTTAACCTTAGCGGTTCTACAAAGCACTTTACACTGGTTCTCATTCACCCATTCACACACACACACACACACAC
>JANDJT010000206.1:22558591-22570879 GCA_024331685.1 Stegophilus panzeri | reverse complement strand
AGTCATGTGGGCCGGGAATCGAACCTCCAACCCTACGATTAGTGGACAACCCGCTCTACCACCTGAGCCACAGCCGCATGGTTAACATGAGATGCTGAACTATGACCTTTTTCCATGTGTTTATTGACTCTTCTACAGTAGTTTTTTTCATGCACTTGGTTTGGTCCACCAGTTGATGATGGTTTGTAAGTAAAGGACCCAAAACCTTCAGCCTCATAGAAAGTACTTACTGATATCATTGTAAGGGGAAAAAATTATATCTTAAAGAATTTTTTAGTGTATTCCTGTGCTGAGGGTCCTGAGTCAGGCCCTTTCTTTGTTTTTTTCCTCCTTCCTTACCAGTCAATTCTAAAAAGCATTGCTGCCAACAGGAATGCAATTATAATATAAGATTAGGAATTAAAAGCTTGAACTGGTTTTGTGTGATAACAGAAGAGTTATCACCTCCTCTACTCACTTCTAGTCCTGTGTAGTTCCTACACACTGAAGTAAGAGGGGATCAGAGTGGGAGAAGCATGCTGGGTAATCAGAAGGTTATCAGGGTGTGACTGACAGTTTGATAAGAGTGTAGAGTAGTTTGATCTCGCTCTACTGGCATCAATTCTCAGGTTCAGTGCTATTTCAAGTCCATTCTAGCAAATCACATTCTGCAAACAGGAGAGGTCCGAGACGGCACATAGCAGCCTCTTTCTGATAAGCGCTGGTGGCCGTTTCAATGGATTTGGTTAAAAACCAAAATAAAACCATAAATAAAACAATGTCTTTAGACAAATAAATAAACTGATATAAACTTAAAGCCCTACCTCTGACTGTTACAAAGCACGGACACTGGGGACTTCTTCCTAAAATGTTAAATAAAATGTCTCTTTACAGAAAACTTCACCATATCATCAATTACATGTTTGTTTTAATTGGTTTATTTGGCTCATTTACAGTATAAATCCCTGTGCAAGTTGTTACAATTAAAAAAAAAAAAAAAAAAAAAAAAAAGATATTGCTTTAGCGTGCAGCCTGGACTAAGCCATGGTGTTAATTAAACAATATTGCACAAGCAAGAGTGCAGTTATACTGAATACCGGCATGGCTGTGATTTGGCCATTGTTAATCATAGCCGTACCAATATTTATTATAACTGCACAACTGTGTGTGATATTGCTTTTGTAAAACAATTCTATAAATATTCTGGATACAATAGAGCCAAATAGCCAGATAGCTGGCTAGCACACATTGATTTGTACATTCCCGTTATCAGTGCTTCTGGTAGAACTGGTGTCCCTTCTTCCTTTTCTTCATCTTCATCTGTCAAGCTTTCATATTTTAAGAGAAAATTTATATTCCTGACAAATATTGTTTGCCAACTCTACTTTCGAACTAGGAAGTGGAATTTTATGTGGCGAACACAGACGAGCAGCGTGATACACACAGTGGTACGACCCAGTGCAGTTATAGTAAATATCTTGAAACACTTCTTGACCAAACAAATTAGTGGACCAGAACTGACTGTTGTATGATATGTAATCATAATGTATGTAAGCGTTCCACTTATCAGCACAGGATTTTAGCAGCAAGCGTGTAACCAGTGATCCTGGGAGCATTAGATAAACCATAACCCTAACCCGGATAAAGTGATAAAGGATCAAATTAATAACGATTAGTTATTACTAGCACAATGATAATGAAAAGCTCTATAGTATAACGTTGAATAGCATCTACCTTCTCCCAACTGGTTAAATGCAGATAAACTCATTTGTATAAAGCTGAGCTCTGCTCAACATTCCCCACTGTCCCATTCATGCCACTGAACTGAATAAAATGCACCACAGCACAGACACAAACTTGCAAGTGGATACGTTTTCTGAGACTTTGTCTCTAATAACCCACTCTGGTCAATGTGCTGCAAAGCACAGCTCATAATGCATGCTTGTTAGGCTTCATCAGCAACAACCAGAATAAGTAGTTCAAGTCGAGCCAAGTGGCTTTTTATTGTCATTTCAAACATATACAGCTGGTACAGTACACAATGAAACGAAACAACGTTCCTCCAGGACCGCGGTGCTACACAAAAAACCAGATGAGATGACACAGACCTAAAAAAAAGGACTTACACCTTCTACAAGAAGTGCACGTGTAAACAACACAAGTCAGTACAGTAATTAGTTGTGGTGATGGAAAAGAAACTTGAAAAATGTAGACTACCAACTATAAGGAGGTGATCCCATTTCACTGTAAATCAATGCACAGGTCCTCAGCAAAACCCTGGAAACCATTTCCCTATCCAAAGCAGCATAGCACAGAGCATCATCTCCACTACTTGTGACAAGTGAAGAGAGCAAACCTCTTTCATCACTACATAGCACAACGGGACAATAGACAGCATGCTGATGGGTTGTCTCTTGTATGGGACAGGGGCTCTTTCCCATTTATCTTGAACCTTCTTCATAAGTGTTTCATCTGCCAATGATCTGCCCAGAGCATTCAGATAACCACTCGCACCTTTCTCACAGGCTCGTTTTCCCTTTATACCATCTGGCATATGGTCCTTTGGATCACTCGGACCACAATTATCAGACCGTAACAGTAACAGAGACTGCAGCTCAAGTGTAGTTTTCAATTCAGTGTATAGCGCTTTTAACAGCACTGTTATAAAGTAGCTTTACAGACATCTGGATGTAGCTTTAGATCCTTATCGAGAAAGCTAGCCAGAGGGAACAATGCCAAGGAAAAAAACTATTCAAACCAACATGAGGAAGAAACCAGACTCAAGAGGGAACCTATCCTCTTCTATACACCGGACAGAGGGATTATAAATCATTACTCTTCCACAACTGTATACTATAGAGTAATGTATGTTAAAAGGATGTTCAGAAAGAGCATGAGCATAGTCTTCGATACAAGTCTACAGTATCCAGCTGAAATTATTGACTGAAGCAGAGGAGAAACCTGGGCAGGTCTATTGGGAAGTGCAGTCTTTATGCTATCCATGTGGGAGCATCCACAACAGCAGTAAGTGCAAAAGTTCTGCACAGAAGTAGAGCATCCGGATGAATCAGGAAGACCTCTGGAGGGCAGGAGGAACCACGGGAGTAGAAGTGTGTAAGGATCAGGCAGTAGGAGTAGATGAAATTTTCTCATCTCGCCAACATGTGTACTAGCTGAACTAATATTAACATATGTCGAGTACTCAACACTTATTTTTTTTGTTTTTTGCACCATGGTCTTGGAGGTACAGGAAAGAGTGTGCACTGGTAATTAAATAACCAGTTAACCATTTGAGGTGTCAGTATTCAAATACTAAAATTTGAATTGTAGAAATTCCTTAATAGTTTTAAACTACTATGGAGACAAATTGGGTACTTGCAATATTGCAGATTAAGCCCGTTTTCCATCATCTGCTACACTTGCATGATGCATAAATTTTTTTCTTTCGTTCCATCTTTCTTTTTTGATTTCCCCACAACTTCCACCCACTAACTAACCCTCCCACTATCCCACAACAACTACCAGTCTGGGAGGCTGAAGGCTATCATGTGCTCCCTCCAAGGCCAACTGAAGCTAACCTCTGCATCTTTATCAATCTCCTCTATCCGCTCTCTTCTGCACACAAGTTCACAGACCTCTACAATTGGCTAGTGTTGCTTTGATTAACAGGAGATAGAGCGAGAATGACCAATTTTGCCCCCACTGGCTCCCGGTCATGAATGCCATCGTCAGAAACCGATCTCGCTGACTCTCCTGATGATAGGGCAAAAGCTTTCCTGCTATGACCCTCAGGAACCCTGTGGAGCATTCATTTGTGAATTTTTATGACATATTATTGAAAATATCTTCTTATTTTAACTGATGCTAGATCACACATTTCCACAGTAGGCTGACAGGCTGAAATATTAAGTTAACATTCACGAAAGCTTTAGCTGTGCATTTTCTTCTTATGCATTATTTCTCTGTATTACATCAGTCAACCACAAACATGTGCATTGCCACTGACAGGAGGTACATTTAATTGCAGTTGACAAGTGGCACTTGATTAAATATCCGTTTCCCCTAAGTGAATATTCATTCGTTAACCCTTATGAACATCGGATTAAGAAAATAAAGCAGAAGCAACAGCTCTACTTAGAGGGGCGATATTTCATCACACAACTATATACATGTATATGGATGCGATGACAACAAGAAACGTATCCAGTGGATATAAAAAGTCTACACACCCCTGTTACAATTGCAGCTTTTTGTGAATTGAAACCAAGATAAAATCATGTTAGATCATTTTCCACCTTCAGTTGAAAAGGACAATATTCGCAAACACATTTATGACTAAACCATATCAATTCTTTCAGTGAAAGAATAACAAAAAAGCACAATCCTTTGAAAACATGACCGCATTTACATTATTTTCATGTTTTCAGACATGCTGAAAATCAGCTACCATGGCAACAGTTCAAAGCTATCCTGGGGAAAAAAAAAACAAAACATTAAATCTAACTCTATATGGTTATTCTACAATAAATATACAGTAAATACACACAAGTAAGAGCATGATCATACTTGCACACTCAATGTGTGCTTAAAATACACCTAATTCAATATTTAAACAATATTTAATCGAGCTTACAGAGACTTTCTTTGCTGAAGGTTCAATCACACAGAGTATGGTATACATCAAAAGAGGACCATTCAGGAAATGCCTCTGCTTAAAAGCACAAAACACTAACAGAGTCAGTCAATGAGAACATAGCTCGCTTTTATGTTATTTTTGATGAGTGCATGTTTTTATGTACTTTGTGTGTGTGTGTCTATGTGAAAGCACTGCACCCACACGGGTGTGCGTTCGAAAAATGCTGCATGATTTATAAGGGGGCAGATGTGGCGGCTTTCACTTCATCCAAAATAGAGCACTGGAATAGCACTTTACAGGCTTTTGTGACTGACTCACGGAAGTGACTGACACACACACACACACACACACACACACACACACACAATTTAAATCCACTATTTAATCAATAAACAGATACTTTAGACGGCAAAGACAATGGCAGTAGCAACTAGTGTCCTTGATACAAAAGTATTAGCACCCTTCAACAGAAGGTTTAGGAAAATATCTGTATAAAAATAAAAAAATAAAATAAAAGAATAAAATGTGTGAAATGTTTGCTCATTTCCATGAAGGTTGCCAATCCAAACAAGGATATCAGACTTGACACACACAAGGCCACGGGTAATACATTTCAAAAGCAATGTAAAACAAACTAATTAAACAGCCCTGCAGTTTGTGTACATCCTGGTGAACGTTTACAAGTGGCTCCGACTGAGCAAGCTCAGAGACATCAGACACACTGATGAACCTGAAAGAATCCATGTGCAAGAAGAGAGAGAGGGAGGTATGATTAGATGAGAGGAGGACAGGAGAAAATCACAGGGAACGGAGCTGCAAGAACTCTGACCTTGTGAAGAAACCACCAAACAGGAGACGAGGAGAGAAAAGAGAGAGAGAGGAGAAACACAAACTAATTATAAATTAGAGGTTTCAGTTCCAAACCTGTCACTCAATTTAGACGTGCTGGTGTGCTTGCAAGCATGAGTGTGTTTAAGAAGGAGAACATACACACACACAAAATCAACCACTTAGGCTCTTAAAGAAGCTATGATTAAAAGGATAATAAAATCAATGTATTTTTAAACACAATCTTCTGCACAAAATAGGAAGCAATTTACAAAATCCAACTAGAAAGAAGCCACACAATGTGCCTCTCACATTTTAATATCTTCAATATGTGATTTAGACCTTAAATCCATGCCTTAAATATGCATTTTTCATACCATAAAATTGCAGTTAATATAATATATATATATTAATAACAACTGTAAAACTTTTTTGGGTGGGGGGGAGCGTTGGCTTAAAAGAATTAACTGGAAGCCTTCTGAAAAGCAGCCAAACATGTCTTTACTAAAATCCTCAGAAACTCCTTATTAATTATTAAGAACAGGTTTTATGCATAGAGCTCCCAACCATTACTGAAAAAGGCTTTGAACCAACCTGGGTGCACAGGCATAAAAAGAAAAATAAATAAATAAATAATAAGCCGTCTTCCTCTCTGTTGGAAATGTCAAGCAGCACTTCTTGTTGGATTAATAAGTTGAATTACGCTGTTTAAGTAGTGCCTTAAAAATGTTCAGTAGAAGCACTACACTTAAGCCGCCATTACGACGACTCTTAAATGCTTGTTTATAGTAGATGAAATAACAAGCAGTTTATCAGCTGTGGCTTTCACAGAACCAGCACGGAGGTTTTAATCTCAGCCACTTGCAGAGGCCAAAGTGAATAAGAGGACGACAAATAAGAGACACAAAAATTGAGAGAAAGAGTGCCATATTACAGTTCATAGCAAGGAGGAACACATTTCCTCTTCAAGCCGTTTTTTTTAATATATATATATATATATATATATATATATATATATAATTAACTTGTGCTTCATTTAGAGAATATTATGGCACTGCTCTGACATAATACAAATGTTCTTTCTAGCTCAAGGGGATTCAAGCAAAATTTCTGAAACTACCTTTTAATGCTTAGCCATTAATGATTATTTCAAGGTTATGAATAAAACACATGAATTTCAAAGTGCTCATGATTTCCTTTGCGGTGTTGCATCACGTTACCACGTCTGACTAGCAGCGTCTGAGCTCAGATTTGAACTGGAAGCAGAAAAATAAATGCATCTCTGTCCAATTCACTTTTTCCAGCTTTTTAAAAAAAAAAAAAAAAAAAAAAAAACAGTACTTCACTAATCAGATCAGAGAGGGAAAATGAAATAAAAATAAAAGTATTTGAAAAGTCTTCCCTTTCTCAATGAGCTGCCTTCAGCTAAACATGTTACAGCTAAATTTAAACATGTGATTGGATACACCACAACAGAGGATCTGCAACAGAAGCCATAATGTTCAGCATGAAAAAATAGGCCATTTTCTCCATATGTTGATTGTTTCTTCTACCATCGTTTCTGAGTTCACAAATCGAGCTGCTTAAATACATCAACAACACCTGGTAAATCAACCAGTCAACAACACCTGGTCTATTAATGCTGAGTTCGACTTACATCAGAAGATGTAAGTCAGATGTTATTTTCGACCTCCTTGCATTCGAGCTACAAAGAGGAAGAAAAAATAAAAACATTGTTGCTAACAAATACGAGCATGGAAGCATCTATCTAGCCACGTAACTGTGAAGAGTGATATATATTTACTTTAATCAAAACAGTGAATTGAATTGTGCTGTCAAAATGATGACGCATTAATTTTTTGCGATTCATTTGAAATATTTAACACATTAACAAAATTGACGCAATTAACACAGCTGCATTTTGTTTACTTCCTGTGGCGGCTGACCTATGATCTATGACTTGTGTGCCGCCAAACCAAACTATCCTGGCTAATGATGGATAAGGACAAGGAAAGAGTTTTAGGCGAAAACTTTCACTTTTAAAAAGTTGCCCGACGGATCTTTGGAGAAAACAAAAGTAATATGCACAGTCTGCAAAGCCGAATTTAATTACCACAGTAGTCATTCGTCTTTGACATATCACCTCAAAGCAAAACACCCTGCGAAACCATCTCCACAGGGCCTCGCCAATCTATATTACAGGACTGTTATTCTCGTGGGTGAATAACAAAACCTGAAAGTGACAAGGTAACTAATGCTTTGGCTAATTGGATAGTTAAAAACACTTGAACTTGGAACACATTTTTTGTTATAATGATCCTAAGCACACCTAACAAATGCACAAGGAATGGCTCGAAGAAGAAATGGAGGGTTATGGAAAGGCCTAGTCAAAGCCAGGATTTGAATCCTATTGAAATGTTGTGGGGGGGGTTTGAAACGGGCAGAACATGCAAGAAAACCATCAAACATCAGGAAACTGAAAGAATATTGCATGAAAGAGTCAAAAAATTCCATCAAGCTTGGTGCCTAGAAGTTGTTAATTCTGCTAAAGTGGGCAATACAAGCTTCGGAGATTAAGGGTGCACTTGCTTTTTCCTCAGAAGAATATCACATCTATTGATATTGTTGTTGAATAAATGAGTGAAAAGGGCGTTTTCTTTGGTTTTTCCTAATCGGAGGTCCGAGTTCATAAGCTTCAGTTGAATTTTCAGCACTCATTCCTAACTGTTACAGAAAACATATGGGCTTCACAGAAACAGAAACATGGGTTCAACTTAAACATTTCCAGCAATGTACACTTTTAGCAAGAGCATTTCTTTTTGGAGAGAGAACTACACTCCACCCACTTCCCAATGTGTAGTCTAGCTGCAAGAACCACTTTCTTCTACATTCACAGGTAGAAGAAAGGAAAAGCAGACCGGAATGCTGTAGCAACAGCAAATTCCCCTTGGGCTGCAATAAGGAGGGATCCAGAGAAAGGAAACGCTCTCAAGAGGATAGGAGCCTCCAGCTGCTCATGCTATCATAGTGTGAGTGAGCTGAATATAGGGCCCTTCCTTTATCCCGATCCCAGGGGAGAACTCTAAATTTACCCCTCTCTCTGTAATTACCAGCGGGCCCAAAGCCCCAGTCCAGATGTTGATGTGTAGCTACAGTGAGACAGAAGAGAACATAAGGAGCGAATAAAACTTTTAAGCTCTCTAAAGAGTAACACCTTTGTGGAAATGATGATGTGCGCTGATGTGTGTAGTGCCTTCACCAAACGCTGATGCAAGAGATGCTCTCCTACAAGTTCTTTTTAACTACAAGAGTAAATGAAGAGACAAAGCAGCTGATGTGTGATCAGCTTATGCTTAGGTGTTGAGGTAAATAGATAAATACATGCGGAATCAAAAGTGGCGAGTACCCTTTAGGAACAATGGGAAGAAATGGTTGAGTTGGGAATATGGAATGGATACAGCACATGCAATAGACCAGAATGAAACCTAATACAAATCCAGGAAAAAGCCAAGTGAGAACAGATATTAGTACACTGTATTTTAGTATTTTAATATTAGTATTTTAGTTTAAATCAACTTTTTTAAAATACTCTAACCAAGGAGTAGATACAAGTGAAGCAAAACATTTTATTATTATGTTTAGTGAATTGAGAAATTGCAGTATCATATTGGAACACTTTAAATTTCAATCTATACTAATTGTAGGTCGAACTTTTAGCACTCTAATGAGTTACAACACATTTAATTGGTGTTACAGTTAATACTAGGACGATCCACGAGTCTTTTATGAATAGGCTTAATAGGTTTACTGTCTAATACAGGTTTGGAGTGGTTTATCTGCCTTTAATAAAACACACAGAGTCCCATTAGGATCCCAGAGCAACCAGTTAATAAGTTGCACAAAAATGTTCTTTATTTAAACACTAGTCTGTATTATTCTGCTTAGTCTGTGGCAATAATAGTGATTAAAGTGTAATAAAACAAACAGGAGATGTTCCACAAATGGATTGGGAGCATATGTTACGGGAAAAAACTACAGTGCGGACACCTTTTGAGGATTTAAAAACATGAGCGCAGAAAAGCAATAATGAGAGGAAAAGTGTAATATGAGGGAAGCAGTAAGAAGACACAGCTGATGGATAATGAGGCATCCATGGCAAACATGAATATACTGATCAAATCTTCTGTAAAATCTGCATGTTTGAATGATACAGAGCCTGGACACTAAAAGTAAAAATATTTTGATGTTGTACTGGGCTTTGGGTGTGAAAATGCTGGATAGAGTGGAAGGAAAGCAGGACAGTTGAGTGAGAGAGGATGGGTGGTTGGGTGGATGGATGGATTCACCATGTCTCCCTTTTTTTTGTCCAGTAGAACTGACCAAAAATATGTGTGTGTGTTTTGTAGTAAGTGCCAACAGATGGTCTTATGGACTCACCGTCTCTCCCTTTTTTATCCAGCGTGTTCTTCAGCATGTTGACCGAACAGTAAAGAAACCCATCCATGAAAGAGGAAATGTCTACTGAAGATCTGCTGTCACCTACCATCTCCAGCTTTGCAAATTCTAAGAAAAAAGGAGGGGAGAAAAAAGAAAAAACCAAAAAGGACAGATTAGTAATAATCCAATAAAGAGTTGAGCGCTTAAGATCCGTGTGTGTGTGTGTGTGTGTGTGTGTGTGCGCGCGCGTGTGTGTGTGTGTGTGTGTGTGGTGTAAAGCACAATCCAATCCTCAGTGAGTCAATCTTAAACCAGTTCGTTATTCTCTACTGGCTTAGGTTACAGCACAATCACTAAAAAGCTCGACAGAGCCTTTCCGCCTCAGAAGTTTCTCGATAACCAGAGCCATTTTAAACTTCTTTTTCATTTACACATTTTGCATATCCATACTTATTCGCTCTCTCCCAAGGTTGCTCAAGGAGGACGCCAGTAAAACTTTTTTTTTTTTTTTTTTAAACCACAGAGAACTTTGGAATTCACCCCACTGCTCTCTACTTTCCTCTCCTCTTCCTCTCCTCCCTCCTGCGTCATCCTTCACTTTTAACATCTTCTCAGGGCTCACCCTTATCGGTTTCAGATTCACTTAGCCACTATGCACAGGTTCAATTTTCTTCGGGAGGGCCGGCGATACCTGCGAGATTTTATCAAGCACCTCCAGCCCCTTTCATGGCTCAAGTTCAAATAACTTTAATTGAAAAGCCTTTTTAATTGAAGTATCTCTGCCATCCTTCCATCTCTCCCCTCCAGCCACCACCCCCTCTCTTTTTGTTAAAACGAGGGGTATTAGAAACGATAACGAGGTAGGAAGATGATAAGTAGAACCTGGGGGTCTTAGTAGTGCTGCATGCATATTTAGAATTTAAATAATGATGATCAGATCTGCTCATGAAGGAGATTCTTTTTCGGCATTGATAAAACCGTTTGTAGACGACGTGATTTTAAAATTATGTTAAACACTAACAGCAACTAGGAGTAAAATAGAGGTGTCTGTGCCCGAGTCATGTACATATCTGTGTTTCGGTGTCCCCACCTGTCAGGGACAATATCAGGCTGTTACTCAAGCAAGGTGCACACGCAGTTACACTATGCAGTTAATGAGGCTCCGGCTCCATATGGACACCGTGGTGTTTCCTGTGCGGCCTCAGTGCTGCTTCGCTGTTAAGGATGTTAGCACAATACTGAAAGAGTGCTGGTAAACATTTGGGCCTGTGTGTTGTGAGGATGGACTAATTGGGCTACCTGGCACACTTTCTGAAGAGGCCTCGAATGAGCAGTACAGGAACAGCTCAATCTAATCACTTCTGCACACACACACACACACACACACACACACACACACACACACACACACAAATTAGAGATGCTTTCAGAGGAAATGATCTGTTGAAAAGAGGGTGTGTGGGTGTTGGCTGGGGGGGAGGGCGTCATCAGCCAGTGATAAAAGCCTGTCACTAGAACAACTAGGTGACCTCAAAAACCAATTACAATTGTTAGCGGGGAAGAAGGAATCGAACTGGGTTCCTGGGAAAACCTGGCCTTGACCCCTAGTGAGAGGTCAAATTCTTCCAGCATTCCTAACCAAACATAGCTGCATTGGAGCAATTGCATTGCACTGTTCCTCAGTTACTTCATGGAAACACATAGCTTAAATGTTTTTGCTTCTTACTAATGGTATTGCTCCATCCTCCATCTACAGTTTCATATGTTGTTTCTCAGTGCTTTCATTTACAGTAATAAACCTAAAATAAACTAAGAGCAACATAATAATAAAGAACAGACTTGATGCTTGAATTACTTATATTCAGTAAACAGGAAATAAAACAAAATGATTATGAAATAACATTGTTGTTGTTTTTTTTTGCATATTCTCCCATGCCCACATGAGTTTCCTTCAGCTTCTCTGGTTCCTCCCACCTCCAAAAAACACTGACGATGCTAAAATCAATCCTAAGTGTGCATGTGTACGTCGATGCGTGTGTGTGGATGTACTGTTGTCTCATCCTGGTTGTATTCTCACCTCACACCCAGAGTTTCTATGATAGGTTCTGGAGCCACTGACAGTATAAAACAGTTACTGAAGATGAATGAATGAATTTACTTCAAGGGTGCAACATGAAGGTCTCTGAACTATTCCAAGCACTTAAGAATCATTGTGAATGACTAATGTGTACTTGCTAGAATACATTCTGGATTAAGGATTAAAAAGAATCTTGCCAAAACAAGAAAAACTAAAAAACAATTAGACATTTGTATGGCCGTTTCGGATGTCCGACCTCTGGATGGAGCTCTCATCTACTCCAATTCCAGATTCCTGGGACTACGGCTGCTTCTAAGGCCAAACATACGTC
>JANDJT010000206.1:22544849-22557349 GCA_024331685.1 Stegophilus panzeri | reverse complement strand
GCACAATTCCACAAACTTGTAGAATTGATACCAATGTACACTGAAGCTTTGCAGGTGGCTCAATACCTTACTTAGACAATTGATGTTGATATTTCCTGTAATTTGTCACCTATCTGAATGTATGTATGTATACCTACACTACATGGCTATAGTTTTGTGGACACCTGACCATCACACCCATATCATCAAATTCCAGATTTAGTCCCCTTATGCTGTTAAAATAACCTCCACTCTTCTGGAAAGGCTTTCCACTAGAACAGAACAGTTTTGTAACATGGCTCTGTGCAGGCCACTCAAGATCTTCCACTCCATCCTTGGCAAACCATGTCTTCATGGAGCTCACCTTGTGCACAGGGTCATTGTCATGCTGGAACAGGTTTGAGCCTCTTAGGTCCAGTGAAGGGAAATTGTAATGCTACAACATACAAAGCCATTCAATACAGTTGTGTGCTTCTCACTTTGTGGCAACAGTTTAGTGAAGGCCCACATATGGATGTGATGGTCAGGTGTCCACATACTTTCAGCCATATGTATACATATGAAGAGCACATAGTGTATGGTTTAGCTCATAATACAAGGTACAAGGTAGACGCAATAAACTGCCAGTTGAGCATATATAATCACAGGCCATGAAATGAAACTATCATTTGGGAACATCTTTACTGGCTTCATCTCAAATAAGGTTCTTTGAACAATTTAGTGGAAATGTGATCTCTCTACTCCTTGAGAGAATGAATGCACTGATCGATTAATAGTCCATTGCACATATAAAGATAATTAATTTGGTGCTCAATTATCATCCATCTAATAAATTAGTAGCTGAAATTACTTAATTAATTACTAAAAAAATGTCGCAATCCTTCAGGATGATCTCAAGAGTGCTTCTCTTTTTAAGGAACCTCAACATATCTCGTATAGATGGGTCAAAAACTTCAGGGGGAAATCATTTAAGGCTGCAGACTGGTTAAAGGATGAAAACTATCACTGTATTTCTTTTAAGAAACAAGGGGTGAAAAACAAATCTGCAGTACTTTTTAATATTTGGTATATTGGAAATTTGTTAGCACAGCCACTAAATTCACAAGCCCTAAAGGAACACTAACTTCTGCATTAAGGATTCCTTATATCCGGTTCTGAGACACTTGAACAGTAATGAATGTTAAATTAATAGCATCTCTGTTGGTATTGCTAGTTATTCATATAGCAGTAATGAAGTGTGGGGGAACCATCTACTCTTGAAACTGCTCTCATGGAATTACTGTTATGTGGTATAACCATCTAATTTTGAACATTAGAGTCATTGTGTTGCCTATGCTGTATATTCAGTGACAAATAATAGAGTAAAGGACATTTCACAGAAATGTGTTTCATCCGTTGTGCCAACAAATTGCAACTGAAGTAGTCAAAGGTGAGGGTCAACGGCTTGTGCATGTATACTATACACAATGTGCTGGTGTACAGGTGCATCTCAAAAAATTTGAATATCATGGAAAAGTTCATTTCCCCCCCCATAATTTAATTTAAAAAGTGGAACCTTCATATATTCTAGATTCATTACAAATAAAGTGAAATATTTCAAGCCTTTTTCTGTTTTAATCTTGATGATTACGGCTTACAGCTCATGGAAATCAAAAATCCAGTATCTCAAAATATTAGAATAAACATCAACATCAATATCAACCATCTGGAAAAAATTTGATCTCAATGATTGCTGGAGTAAAATGGGCTGGTTCGAGTATTGCTATAACTGCTGATCTCGTGGAATTTTCACACACACAACAGTCTCTAGAGTTTACACTATTGGTGCAATAAAGAAAAACATCCAGTCAGCAGCAGTTGGATAGAAATGCCTTGTGGATAAGAGCGGTCAAGGGAGAGTGTCCAGACTGGTTTGAGCGGACAGAAAGGCTACAGTAACCCATATAAACACTCTGTGAACATTAACTATACATCAATCTATCTACACACACACACACACACACACACACACACACACACACACACACACACATACACAAAAAACAGAACTGGGTCCCCCATGGCTAAATCAATTTATTTCTCCCTGAGAATTTCACAGATCCAGGAGCTGTTTTAGGTAATTAAAGTAAGCCAAAATTTGTTTTGGAGACCAAATTTTTTTTCTAAATTCAATAGCAAAATGCTTAATGGAGTAGTTTCACAAATAAATGCAGTTTAGACAGTAGAAGGAGGTCCAGAGGCTCCTACATTGTTACTATCATTAAAAAAGAATAAATAAATAAATAAATAAAAATCACATTCCATAATATGAATGAATGTGCAATTGGCAGAACCTTTAACCCTACACATGCCCGCGCACCCACCCTCTTCATTTGATAAAGCAATGCTGCATGGTCTACATTTGCATAACAGATAACGCACTTGCCTGTCATGCAGCCAACTCTGACTCAGAAGAGCTACAGTGATAGAGTAGGTTTCACACTTTGATCAATCTGTGCCCTTCGAAATGAAATAATTCATTAAAATAAAAAAAAAGCATTTTATGAGGTTTAGGATGATTAAAAAATTTCTCAGCCCAGCTATGGTTAATCGCTCTGCTTCGTAACATGCATGCAACAGCTAAAAATGTATCCATTCATCCTGACACTTGATATTCTGGTAAGGAATCTGAAATCCTATGTAAAACCTGCAAGAGCCTCAATTTCTTGCCATAGACACCTAAATAATAGTTGAGGACAGCATTTGAAAGGAAACAAGGCTTCGGCAGGAGGAATGCAGGCAGGCCAATTAAAATGTGATGGGAAAAGAGACGGTCGATAAACAGAATAGTGCAGATGGCTTCAGACACTGGCAGAGAGAGAGCCAGTGTAATGCTACCTAACGCTTCCTTTCATGTGAAAAGCTGCAGCTCGCGTACCCTATCGATCCACCCCGAAGAGGCCTAATCCGACAGAGAACAAGGACTTCCAGACAGCCAGCAACACCCTCCCAAACACACACACAAACACGCAATCACACAGGCAATTTATATAACTGCATGGATTAGGGTTTGAAAGCAAGCCAATTTCTACAGAAACACACACAATAACAAGATAAACAACTCAAACAGACAATCAAGAACCATATACAGAAATTTCATACACACTAGATGCTCAAAGCAGCATAAAAGTTCACTAAAAACAGATGGTAGAGCAGTAATACACAACCTCTAGCATAGTATGTAATGTACGATACCAGTGCCTAATTCAATATATACGTTTCTACGTTTAAAAAAAAACCCCATTGTTTTAAGATGAAAATTATTTATCCTAATATCCTTGACTGTACAAGCATGCACAGCCATTTTGAAAACCCTAATAACTGAATCTCAGCTTAACAAATTCAATAAGTTTACCAACTCACACACATTTTTGAACACGGTACATACACAATCTCATCCCAACCACTGCATGCACATAGATTATCTTATCTGTTTCATACTCTCTCGACACTTCTGTACCACTTTCATCTTATACAATGATTGCACATGCGCACACGCACAAACATCTAATCCACTTTTCCCTGCTGATCAGTCAGAATCAGAGAATCAGAAGCATTGTTGATCTGAGCTGACGCTAGCAACGAAGAAAATAGCTTCGCCGAGGCTTACACAGTAGTTATCCTGAACAAACAACAACTACACACCCTGCCAAAATGCAGAGTCAAACACTGCACACACCTGAAAAGCAAACTCATTTAAAAAAAAAAAGAAAACTCAAAGAAAACTCATTTCTCATTGATTTTTCAATATTTTGAGGTGCGATGGCAAACTGTAGCATGGTATAAACAGACTGCAGAACTGTGTTTGCTCAGCTCGATTGTTTGAAGCTGGATTTTGGGTAGTGTATTCCACAAATCTGTGGAAACCAGTTACCATGGCAACCCCAATTTAACACCTGGGCTACCAGGTAAACTGAGAAAGCAGTGCTCGCACGCACACACACACACACACACACACACACACACACTAAATGACAGCACTAATGGGCCTTTTAACAAGGTACAGAAATAACAATATGATGTCAAAGGCCACAAAAAACACACATGGAGCATACAGAGTACAAATGGACCCCCCCCAACACACACACACACACAACACACACAACACACACCTGGTTGAGCTCCTCCTGGCTGTTTAGTCCTTCCAAAACTTTCCTGTACCTCCTCTCTCTGTACTTCTTGCGGTGAAAGATTACACGCTGTTCTGGAGACGCCCCCTGATGAAGCTCCTCCTCCGGTGGAAGATTGGCAGCCCAGAATTTGTTGACGTTCTCATTTCCAACTTCCAAAAAGAGCTTGAACATAAACAAATGAATCAAACGCAAAAGTAATTCATCGAGATAAACACCAGATGTATTGCTACTCAGAATGCCTGCAAGACATTATGAGGCTGATACTGTGATAAATCACTACACAACATGCTTTTTTAAGAACACCAAAGCAACCAGCACGGCTTCTAGAACACTGACCCTGGTCATTTGTTTTAGGATTTCTTTGTGGTGCTACAGTTTTGCTGGCATGTTGCTAACAACAGATAATGTGTATCATGATATCAAATATCTTGGTATTGAGATATGATATTTTGGTGATATTGCCTACACCTTACTTTTACTTACCTCCACCAGTTCATTGGTCCAAATGCTGCTGTCCAACTTCAGACTCCTCACTTGTGAGATACCGGAGCCCAGGAACCGATGTTGACCTGTGAGCAGTACACACACAGAAATGCTGAAGTTACAAAGTTACCACAGATCTCAAAGGCACTAACCTATGACCAGACTCTCGGAAAAAGCTATAGCAGTTACAGCACTCGTGTCAGACTGATACTGATCAGAAGTGCAGACTTAATTAAATGTCTAATCCTTGTCTCAAAATGCTGAGCTTAAAAGCAAGTCAGTGGCGGTTAGTATTAAAGGAAAGGCTAACTGCCCTACTACCACTATAATTTCAGCTGTTAACATTTCTGACTGCAATAATCTTTATATGGAACTCCTCCATCAACCCATCCATTTCCTATATCACTTATCCTACACAGGGTTACCTGAAGTCAATCCCAGGGGACTCGGGGCACAAGGCGAGGGACACCCTGGACGGGGTGCCAACCCATCGCAGGGCACAATTGCACATGCACTCACACACCCTTTCACACACTACAAACAATTCAGAAATGCCAATAACAGTCTACAACGCATGTCTTTGGACTGGTGGAAGAAAACCAGAGTTCCTGGAGGAAGCCCCCAAAGCATGGGGAGAACATGTCAGCTCCGTTCACAGAAGGTGGAGGCGGGAATCGAACCCCCAACCCTGGAGGTGCAAACAATTTGATCATATTTTAGTAGGATTTCTGAAAATCCCGATGATTACGACTTCAACATCAGTGCAGTAGGAATGAAGAAACAATATCGAAAAAGGCATTATTTTATAGATGGTAAAACCTCCTGGAAAACAACATTCTGGGGCCCTTTGTACCTTCTCTGATCATAACCACGCACTTCCCGAATATGGCTCAACTGTGATCATTGCATTTGCAGTGGTTGCATTTCAGTGTGGCATGGCTGTGACACACTGATGAAAGCGAAATGCAATGAAACATGGAAGTACATTCAGCTCTGGAATGAAGACGGTGATCACGTCTTAAAAAAAAAGCAATGAAGGTTTTGTTTTCCAGTGTGGCACGTTGGCCTCATGTCACAAATTAAAAGCGGTACTGTCTTTGTAGTGCATTTCAGGTTTCTCTCCCTGTGTGATTGCTTTTCTGGGATGAAATATCTTTAAGGCGAAGTTAGATGTAATAAAATAAAATATATATTTTTTTAAAAACAATTAAAAATACTTCAATCTGGGTTGTTATGGTAATTTCATATGCATCGCATAACCAAATGAGTGCATGGTGGACTAGTGGCTAGCATGCGGCGCTCTCACTGCCATAGCCCGGATTCAATTCCTAGTCAGGGAGGCTTGCACAAGCCAGCGCACACTCAGTGCCAATCCCAAGCCCAGCAAATGGGGAGGGTTGCATCAGGAAGGGCCAGAATTAAATATGTGGACAGGTGAGCCACTGTGGCGACCCGAACAGGAGCAGCAGACATAGGGGGGAAGGGTGATTTTTTTAATTTTTATTTATTTATTTTTTGCTATATAGAAAGTTTTTTTTTTTTTTTTTTTTTAAACTATAAAACTGTGAAAGCTCCGAAATGCACAGCACCCTATTCTGTGCACTCAGCTTCAGCTGGAACTCATTATCACACTAATCCCATCCATTTCAAGACCTTATTTCTCACTAGTCACAGCTCTAATTGCAAATGAAAGGCATAAAAAGGCATTAATTGCAAATGAATCATGAGTAATTAATTGTGTTTGTTGGCCTGTGTTTGCTTAGCTGAACTTGAGGCGTCATTGTCGTTGTTTATGAGCAAAACAGATGAATTAAACATCGAGAGAAACACATTATATGAATATGGATTAAGCAACCCTCTTGTGTAATTAGTGATAATATGGAGACCTCAGACACCATCAAAGATGTCGAAAAACCTAATATGACCGGGAAGTGTGTGCATTTTAAATTTTGCTTTTCAATTTCAAATGAGGGTGCTTTTTATGTTTAATGCATATAATAAATACAGCAAAAACAACATGCAAGTATTGAAGACAACAATACACTTCTGATATTGTATCATCAATAATGTTTATAAAAACATAATTAGCATTTAATTATGTAATAGAAGTTTTTCATTTAAACAAACAAGTTCATCACAGGTTGGCTCCCTACTATAGAAAGTAAGAAAAACTAATTTATTAACAGTCTTAAAATTGTGCAAAAGAAAAGAAAAAACAGTGAAGAAAGTGTTCCTATGGAAACAGGAGTTTGTACTGGGGGAATGTCCATTATCTCAACATTTGATGTAGAGAGCTTATTGCAGTTGCACCAGGGGAGGCGAGAGCACCTCAATAACTGTCAAAAAGGCTGAGACAGGGAGGGAGAATGAAAAAAAAATCAAAAAGATAAATGGCAAGAGTATAAGGGGTGCATCATAAGATTTGTAAACGTGATTCTAAATTACTATCCTTTAGTGGCTTCATCTCTCAAAGCATGATGCCATTTCCTCCTAAGGAAAAGTAGCTGAGCTGCAGCAATCTTCTACCCCAACCTCCGCTCATTACAAGTTAAATAAACAAAGCACTTCAGTCTTCTTGTTTTCTCAAGGCCTAATTTTTACTTCTCCCTGTTAAAAACACATTGTGCTTGTCTAATCATTAGTCACACATAAGATTTCCTCATTTTCTTTACCTCTCTCCTTCTCTATCTTATTGTCACTCACAAAGTTAGAACTAATTAAACGATCCCTACTGCAGAGATTCAGCCCAGGATTCTGAAGCTGTTAAATGTTTAAGTGCCAAGTGTTTTTCTCTCACAGGTCTTGTCATCGCATTTACCAGCTTCGCTCGACAACCTTTGGCAAAGGACAAGTGGAACTTTCTTTCTTTTAATATGGACAGTTAAGAAATGTATTCAGATTTATTATGATTACCATACTCTAGACATCTAACACTATATGCTCCAGACTGTGTAAAGGGAGCCAACTCTATCAGAAAAAGAAATTGAGTGAATCATATTTGATCAAATAAATCTCTGTAACCATGGTAACTCCACCATGGCTTAGAATTATGCAATGCAGTCTGCAACTAATTGGACAATGACTGATGTTTTTGTTTTGGCTCACGACTGCAGCACATTGAAATGAAACACTGAATAAATTGAGGTTAAAGTGCAGAACGTCAACTTTAATTTGAGGCTGTCGGCATCTATATTACGAGAAGCGTATAGGAAACACATCCTTTCTCATCCAATATGCTGAAATATTCAGTCAGAACGACACAACTTTGTGACACTGTATGCTTTTTGAACAATTTGAGGGGAGCACATACTTACATAATGCACAGAATATAACCTGAAGTAAACTCCTGCTCAAGTTTCAGGATCTCCTTAAGAGTACACCATATACAGCATCGCTAACAGGAGGAGACTAATTACCCAAGAACACACTTGATGCTATAAAGTTGGTAAATGGTCTGCACATATATAGTGCTTTTTTAACCTTAGCAGTTCCAAAGCGCTTTACACTGTGTATCATTCATCCATTCACACACACACTCACACAGCAATGGTAGCAGAGCTGCCATGCAAGACGATAACTTGCCATCAGGAGCAACTTGGGGTTCAATGTCTTGGCCGAGGACACTTCGGTATGTGGAGTCACGTGGGCCGGGAATTGAACCGCCAACCCTACGATTAGTGGACAACCCGCTCTACCACCTCAGCCATAGCCGCCAATAAGATTAACTCAGTTCCCTAAGATTAACTACTCATTCTAATTCCTTGTGTACATGGCCAGACTGGTTCAAACTGACAGGAAGGCTAGAGTAACACAAATAACCACTCTTTACAACTGTGGTACGCAGAAAAACATTTCAGAACACATACCGGCACGACAAATCAAACTATCCTGATATGCGTTTCAGCTGCCACTTCTCAGGGAAGCCTTTTCTTTCTTTTTAAGTTTTCCTGCATTTTATCTGTTTTATGTTTGTTTTGGTTGGGGGTTTTTTTCTTGTCAAATTTGTGTGCTGGTTGACAGTTGAGGCGGAGATCCAGACCCAAGCATGAATGGCGTATTTTCCCAGGTCTGTGATGTGATCCAGCCACTAACAAAATTCTGAGGCTACAGTGGGCACCGGCTCACCAAAACTGCATGTCTGAAGATTAGAAAAATGCCACCTGTACTTTCCCATCTTCAACCAATCTGACCTGTTTCATCAACAAGACATTTCCACACCCACACTGGATGTTTTTTTTGTTTGTTTGTTTTATGCACCATTCTGTGTCAACTCTAGAGATTGTTGTGTGTGAAAAATGCCAGGAGATCAGCAGTATCTGAACTACTCAAACCATCCTGTCTGGCACCAACAGTCAAAGCGACTGAGATCATATATTTCCCCCACTTTTAATGTTTTTTAATAGGAACAAGGTCTTGACCTGTATCTTCATGACGTACATAATGTGTAAAATCATACAGATACAGGTCAAGAGGTCAGTACTTTACTGGATGTTCATGTGTACAATAAGGGCATGAGAGTGTGCGTGCATGTTTATGTACAAGTGCTGTTCGACATGTGTGTACCTGCACACATTTTACAGATGACCACTCCGAGGTTAATGGAGGCCCACTCGGGATGGGAAGCTCGGCAGTCGGCACAGCTCCTGTTCGACTGGTTGAACCAAATCTTCTCAGCCACTTCGTAATTGGACAGAGTTTCAACGATCGATTCCTGCACGGCCTCGACCCACTCTTCCCTCTCTCGCTCAGACTCGGCTGTGAAACTGAAACGATTGATTGTTTTTAAAAACTCCTCATTATTAATTTGTAGCTTATAAACCAGTCGAACATACAGCTAAAGGTTTTTAAATGGAAGCTGTTACAGAGAAGAGGCAGCAAAAACAAGCTACAAGAAAAGGCCAGAAAGAGAAGATGAGAGAGAAAGACAGAAAATGCACGTTAAAGCAAGCTGAAGCAAATACGGAGAGACCAAGAAAGAGAGAGACAGACAGTGCTAGGGCTGAAAGCGAGTAAATTGTCTCCTCTACACTACTCCAAGTGTCTATAACCGGGTGTGTATGTAACATGTTCTCCACAGCAAACAGATGTGCGCTTTCAAAAGTGCTTTCGTCGTGATTTGCAGTGATCAAATAAGCACTATAAATATACCATCAACCCAACAGTCAGGATTCAGAATCAATTCCCAGAACCTCCACGGTATTAGATTTAATGAAGCCAAGCAATCCAAGACAAGAATCTATTTCTGATGCTTCATTTTAGCAATAAACTCCAATTACGTTGACAGTGCTGACACTGAACCTCGCACATGTCTCTTGATAGTTAGCAAGCACATACAAGCAGATCAATAAATGTCCAAAAAAATATGAACTGATACAGCTCAGTCAGATACAACCATAAAAGAAAGGCGTGGGTTGCAGCCAAATGACCATAAAGCCATTAAAATAAATAAATAAATAAAACAAACGTGTCCAAAAATTATGGATTAGGCGAGCACCACCAGACACTATGCAGAAGGCGGGTGATCATTAGGGGTCAAAGTGCATCAACACTACTCTGGGACTACTTCAGCAAAGCTGCTGCTTTAAAAAGGAATTGAAAGGGTAAAGGAAGGAAAGAGAAAACAGATCAATAACGAGTGAAAGTGGCTCCAATTGCTGTATCAAAGAAAAAGAACAGTAATGAGCGAGGAACTGTTTGAGGCAGGAAAAAAAAGAGAGAGATACGCAGCGGGGGAGTGACTAGAAGAAGTGTTACCAAAACAAAGTCGAAAAAGGATCAGAAGTGTTTCATCTGGCACTAATAAATCTCACACCATCGAGTTCAGCTATCACATACTCTGGTTACTCTAAAGCGCAGACAATGATGCTTTTAAAGCCTTTCATTTGGCACGAGTTAATTTTAATCACACTTGCCTTAAGTTGCGCTGCTACATTATTTAAAACTAAAGGGTAGGATTCTGACACAATAGCTACTTTGATAGACTGAAATGAGAAATGCTCTGGTTCTCACCCCACACACTCCCAGAAAATTCCTCGACGCCCAGTGATGCACCAAAATGAGTCATGACTTTAAAGTGTTATAGTACGTTTGACTCACATTTTACACCATTTTATCTAGCTAACACTACTGCCTACAAGTCCTCTACTCCCAAAATAGCAGGAAAATGAAGGGTCTTCTTTAAATATTGCATCAAAATCAATGCGTTGAAATATATCCCAAGAACATATGGGTCCATTTGGGTAAACCTGTAACTCCTCGTTCATTTGGGTAAACCTATACAAGTACATAAAATCTCCAAGCCATTCCCATGAGAGACAAATGTGATTATTAAGCTTTTATGTGGATATATGCCTAAAAGGACTCAAAAAGCTTGCTAAGAAGCTTATAAAAAGGTTTAAAAGGTCATGTATAAAGACTCCTTTTAATAATTTGTTTAGGGATTTACCTACCTATTTTATCTCCAAAAACGTTGGTGGTTTTTAACACTCGCGTACCAAACCTTTATATTTAAGATACACATGCGAAAACAAAGACACCCTCACCAGAAAGATTTGAAAGGTGTGTTGATCTCGAAGCCTCTGCGGTCCACATGTTTGACACAGGCAGCCATCAGATCCACCATGGTGATAGCCAACCCGGTGTTGAAATCCTTTAACAGAATCACATTCACAACAATTGTCATTTTTTTCCAAAATCATCTTAATTCTTAAGCAATCAAAGACTAGTTTCAGCACAGTTCAACACGAAACCATGGGAGGGGCTAAATAGTGTGTTGTTGCACACTATTTCATATCACTTAAAGATATGAAAAGTTACCAAGTTAGTTACAATTTATGCATCCATTACAGATCCAACCACCATATTATGCTATAATTTTATGTGCTTCAGTCTATGCAATAGTAGAAGAATATAAACTTGTCTGTCCTATCATCCAGATATCAGTGCCACCGCCATCTGTGGCTGGGCATCGAAGAGAAAAATATTAGATTTTTATTATATTAGATAAATATTAAAATTTCCCTGTCAGTCACTATGACACTAGTCAATCATGGGCATCTTTGATCTCGTGTGTGTGGAAGAGAGCTGATAGCACTGTCCCCGAGTGTGCTGAACTGTCCTGTGACGCAACATGAGCTGTTTGCTGGTTTCATGTGTCTTGGAGGAAGCATGTGTTAACCTTCACCTTCCCCAAGTGGTATATGTCATATAATAGGGGAGATAATGATAATGAGTCTTTATTGATCACGTATACATTACAGCACAGTGAAATTCTTTTCTTTGCATACTCCAGCATGTCAGGAAGCTGAGGTTAGGGAGCGGTACATTTTAGGCACACTTCGCTTCATTGAGAACAGATCCATAAAGTGTAGAGCTATGCAACTCAATATTCACCAGCATCACAGCTGATGAGCTGTGTATCTGAGCATGTGCAAAAAAAACCTCACACTATGTTGATCAGATCACAGTAAACCAGTCCGCACAGGATTTCTCGGAGGAGATTTCCTTTCCGATTGTTGCGGCCAAAAATACTTGATTTTGCTTCGGCAGTTTTTTGTGCTTTTTATGCAGAAATCTACTTGAACTGGGGAAATTGCAATTGCATCAAAGTCTTTCACAGTGATGTCTGTTGGTAAATGAGACCTTTTAGCTGTACTCATGTTCGACGCACATGAACCGAAGAGGACTTTGGCTGAATGCGCACTGCGATCACGTCACATGAGGCGTCTCGGCCCAAATCTGCAGAAAATCTGCGCTTGTTTTGAAAAATTGCAAGCTCCTGAATATTGCGGAGTTTGCTTGATTTTGCGCTCATTTCTGCGATCGCAAAAATTGCGAAATCCAGGACGGACTGATAAACATAAGGAA
>JANDJT010000206.1:22519149-22544835 GCA_024331685.1 Stegophilus panzeri | reverse complement strand
ATAGGTGACGCTTAGATTTTACTTATGACAGATAAGCGTATGAAAGATGTTTACCTACATTTCTGACACTACTGAGATGCATGCAAAACAATCAACCTGACAATCATCATCAACGTGGCTGAATTCCAAACTGCTTCCTATTCTCTACAAATACTTACTACATAGGGTATTGCATAACAGCACTGTATGCTACACGGTACACTATATGTCCAATAATAGGATGCCTTTGGAGCCTAAAAACAAGACAATAATGAGAGTTTTAAATATTCAAAGGTTTTTGCTTTCAAATGTGTGAAGTGGAATCATTTCAGAAGAATGGAATGTTTTCTGACAGCCCTACCATATGCCACTGCTTTATCACCAGCTGTTTTTAACCTAATGGAAAAAAAAGTATCCATAACATCCTGCTTTTGTACATGTCTTTCCACAGGTCGGTTTTGATAAAAGCGTCGGCTAAATGAATAAATGTAGGTCCACTGAGCAAATGATCATGATGATTTAAAAAGTCTCTATAGACCTCGAAAAACTTTAGGATTAATGGTATGCTGTGCTAAAATCTAACCCTGCATACACTGAGGTTTGTCCGAGTTCTGTCTTCTCTCATGGTTTCGAGCAGGTAGCTGAGCAGAGGATCGATGCGGCACTAAACGGGGGCCACGCGGAGGCTGCTTTTGTTTGCTTGCCGTGACTCCGGTTCCCGCTGGGAGGCGCAGGGTGACATCTGATCAGGGCAGCAGACCTGACTGCAACCTCCCCTCCAAGGAGAAAAGGAGGGAATAGAGAGACCTAGCAGTGAGCTCGTTCATCTTGTTAAATTAAATACTCCACTCCGCTGAACATGAACAGAGTCGCCCACTTCACTCTTTCTCTGGCTCCCTCCCTCATTCTCCATCTCTTGTGCTCTTTCACCTTCTCGCCATCCTTCAATTCCCCCTCACTGTCTTCACCTTCCTCAACATTCCCTCCATCATTGTCTCCCTCCATCTAACTCCCTGCTCACGTGTCCCGCTCTCCCTCTTTTTCTCCCACCGCGCAACATTGTGCTCGCTGTGGAGAAGATTTAAAACAAAAACAATGCAATCAATTTCCATTTATTCTACTTCTTACTGCTCGCCCTCGCCTTCTCCCTATCAATTAGCTGACGAAGAGAAATTTCCTTGCATAATTAAGACAAAAGACCTCTCTTCACGCTAATGCGGAAAGTAATGAAAGGAAAAGATAATGTGTGGCACACATGTGAAAGTGAGAATGAGAGCGAGAGTGTGTTGGTTATATAGAATCATAATAAAAAACATTTGTTTGTGACTGCAGATACAGTGTGTTAATGTGTGGGCACATTTTTATATCTTAGTGGGCACCAAATGTTCCCACAAGGATAGGAATACTAGACAGGTTCAACCTTGTGAGGACATTCCCTATGAGGTTTTAAAAAAAAAAAAAAAAAAGTTTCCTTTTGTAAGGTCTTTACAAGAATAGAAAGACGTGTGTGTGTGTGTGTGTGTGTGTGTGTGTGTGTGTGTGTGTGCGCTTTTATATAAGATACACCATACAATATTTGTCCTTTAGGCTGGTTTGCCATATACACAGTGGACGCACAAGTACATTTACACACAAAAAAGCAGGGGAATAAAAATAGGCTTTGTCTTGAATACAGGAATGTGATAGCAAATGCGCGACTGAACTAAAAAGCTACCTGGTCTGTTTTGCAGAGTCGGATTTTGGTTCCCGTGAGGCTGAGGTAGACTCTGCCTTTGTGGCCGCGCAGCTCCACGTAGCCGCTCTTGCTGGAGCTGAGCTTACAGGGCGTGTGGGAAACGGTTGAGCGAGACTTCAGAGCAGCCTGCAGCACCGCCAGCCATTCCTGACGTTCTCCTGGGGGTGTGACGCACAGAAGGGAAAGCTGTTAAGAATGTGCGTGTGTGTGTGTGTCTATATAAACACGTATCTGAGAGAAAGATAGAGACTGAGAGAGCAGAGATATATTGGGTCTCATGCTCCCAGGTGAACAGTACGCAAGTGCATACATGTGTAAATATATTACATGCTTTTTTAATACACATTTCCCAGTGTATGAATAGCGAGACAGGCTGGCAGTGGGGAATTAAATAGAAGGGAAGAGGCCTGATATTGCGTGGCATACTTTTGCAAAGTTTCCAAATCTGCAAATGAAGCCTGCATGCAAAAAGCCCTTGTGTCTCATTGGCTTGTGTGTGTGTGAGAGCTGATTGGAAGCGGGTAGCACAAGATGTCCCTTGAAATTGGTTTAAATGGGACCACAGGGGCTCCCACACACTAGCTGAGAAATATTAACAGCTGGATGCCCCCATTCTATGCAGGTCTACAAACACCTGGTGTCAGAGAGAGAGAGCGAGAGAGCGAGGCATAAAGAAAGTAAGGGAACAGGGTAGATTATATTAACACATCGTAAACTTAATTCATGAGAATACGTGACTTGCTGTGGACAAGTATTCTCATGAATTAAACAAAAACAGAATCAGAATCAAACAAAAACAAAAAATAATGTCAGAGTTTTCTCGTCGCTACAGCATGGCAGTTTTCAACAAAATAACACATCGAATTGACTAAAAAAATAATAATAAATAAATAAATACACGACAGGGCTGAATGTGATCAGAAGCTTAATGTGTGCCAGGCTTCTACCCTGGAGAGGATTCAAAGCAAACCTATTTTTAATCAGTGCCAACCAGCTAAAACACAAAGCACAAGAATGCCTAGCCCAAGGAGGCTCTGTGGTCTAACACAGTGCCAACAAGCTAATATTCAGTGCTAATGTTCCCACAAAGCCAGGAGCCTCCGCCCTCTCCACCACTTCACAGCAAGGTTTTGGCATGTCACAGCTTACTGCCACGTGAACGGATATGGTTTAGACGTGTTCCGTCTGTGTGAGAAAACAGGAATTACAAACAGAGCTCCAACTGATCAGTTGCAATTAGGTTACCACGTAAACCAGGATGGCACATCATTTCTAAATCGCTTTTGCAGTATATTACATCTGCTGAATTCTCGAATCTGATTGGTCAGAAGGCATTGACTAATTTACAACAACGGTAGCCCTGACAGTAGAGTCAGCTGTAATTCAAACCATAGGTTTATATTAAATTCACTCAGTCTACTACATTATCATTTCTATAGTAAAGACTCATTCACTGGCACTTGCATGGAGGATGCTCACATAGTAATAAAGAAAAACTAATAATCATTGTTGTGCTGACATTTTCTGCATGGACATTTATTTAACATTCATGGAAGGAGTCTCCAGTTTCAGCACTATGTAATGGTCAAGCTTTCCGTCAGTCTTATTAACATCAAGAGAACGGGGGGGCGGAAGAAAGACTGGTGAAGGAATGCTCTTCATAATAGCTCATATAATGTAAGTAATAACAAGTGCTAACTTCACTCATAACATTAATAGTAACTACATAAACAGTTAATTATAAATTTTAAAAAATAATATTGCTGATTATATAATAATTGCTGTGGTTTAAAGGTACAGATTAGACTTTTTTTTTCAAGATTAGCTCTCTAACAGTTAGGTGGGTTCGACATTCGAGCAATTCCCACCCAGGTTCATGAAGCTCCACCCCCAGGATCTACTGTGCCTCATAAAATGTCTATAAAATGACTGACATGATGTGCATTCAATTGCAAACAAGCATTCTGGACCAGAAGTCAGTTTTTTAAACAGCTTTTCTCAGTCACTTAATACACTTTTGCCAAGGCCACGACTTAACACATTGTTGTTGTTGTTTTTAATCACGTTCTACATATCTTCCATGTTTTTTCTACAAGGAAGAAAAGGAATGAAACACTATAACAGCGACATGCTGTTATTGGTGTGATGCACATCAGTCCATATCACACCACCCCAATGATGACTATTTTACTATAACAGCACGCCGTGTCTTGGTTTATTTCTTATGTATTAACCTTTAGAATTCTGATACTGCAAAAGCTTGCAATGCGCTAAAGAGCCCTCTAAAAAACCAAAATTTTTATCATCATTTTCTGTAGGCTGACCAATCTTAAAAAGTTCTAGCTCTAGCTGCTTAGTAAAACTGGCACACACGCAAAAAAGGTACAAACTGTTCCCCTTCTTATCACTGCAGTGTGACCCTCAAGGGGACATCTTTTGTACATTTTGTACCTTTCACCTGTAAAAGTGAATATAATTTATCTTTCAAACTCAATATCTTTTTAAGCTACATAATCGGTTTTTTATGGTCCACTGTTGTACGTTAAATGAGTTTTTCCCAGGTGAAGGATACATAATAAAAGTACAAGAGACATACCTTTGAGGGTATCACTCCAGTCACAAGCAATGGTAAAATTCAATGCCTTTTGTTCCTGATAGTGTGCGACATCCAAAAACGAAATGTGAGAAATGAATGCAGATGAGCCTTTAACCATGACATATCAGTTTGTTTTAGTATTGAACTTGAAATGAGTAGCAATATAATCACAATGCACTATTTTCAAGCATACCGTTCAGCCCTACCATCAACACATCAGCACATACAGATAGACACTGACCAGTGACATTTGGGCTAAAAAATATATTGTGTAATAATTGCTATAGCTACACTGATAACACCAAATGCCACAATATGCAAATGAGAGCTACTGTGCGTGAGAATCCTGACTAATCTCTGATGTTCCCAGCGAGTGTTCTGTGGGTGTTCCAACAAATCAAGGCTTTTGCATTATTTAACAAGCATCAATAATTCAGGCCAAAATAATGCAGGTTGGTTTTTAACCGTGTCATATTATGCCTTCCCTAATGTGTTTTTAATCTACTATAAGGCATTGTGTAATATGAGGTTTTATTTCACACTATGCAGCTTTGCTTGAAATAGAACACACAACGGGAGCTGAGCAAACAATGCGAATATGCAGCAAGGTGTACGCCCATGGACAAACACGATCCTCACGGCAGGTGTGTGTTTGTGTGTTCGTCGGCGTGTGGGTGTTTCTGTCTGGGAACTTTCGACTGCTGCATTTTTAAAAAGTGCTTATTTCCTCACTCCCTCCACACAAATGTTTTACAGTCACAATATCACAACGACGCTATAAAAAAAAAAAAAAAGTTTGCTTCTGCATCGCTGATGTTCACCTGGGGAGACCTCAACACCTGCAGCCTGGCAAAAAAACAAAAAAAAACAAAAAACCACTGCACAGCTGTGGATGATCCCGAACACCCATACATATTCCTATGCATCTAAATTATTCACCATGTGCTCCCCGTCTCTCTCTCGCTCTCTCTCGCTCGCTCTCTCCTCAGTCGTGGCCTTTTCCTTTTTCTCTGTCCACCTACAACCCTTACACCCACTCCCTTGCTCTTTTCCCTCCATCTCTTGTGTTTGTCTTAAGATTGATGACTCTCTCAGTCTGGTACAACGCTGTTTAAAGATGCATGAGCTGACCAGGCTGTCTCTCTGTCCGGAACACAGCCCTGCCACTAATGAAAAAGCTTTGCTAACCCCTCATCTAGACTTACGGGGGGGCATTCGAACAGATCCATAGGTCGCAATATCAGAGAGACCAAAGATCCATTTTTAACAAGATATATAAATATTCTTTACTACATGCTCAAAGCCATAGCACTGGCTTTCTAATCTGCAGTCAGAAGCTACACATCCTGCATGCTGACAAGTCCTGACATAGAGACAGGGCTATTATTTGCTTTATAAATTGGCACATTCACAGCCGACGCTGACTTTCGCTGCAAGATATCATGGAATTAGATAAATAATGCTCCCAGCAAACACCTCCAACCCTGACTGACAATAATGCACTCGAGCAGGACATTTAATGCACATATTTAAAATCATGCCATCATCATCCTTCATCGTCTTCGTCGTCAACGTGCCAGCACCGTGTTACGGCTCAGCGTGAAGCGTGTCTACACTCTGTTGGCTGGCCGACTGCAAACAGCGGCCATGAGGAGAGTAAAGCTCTCATTAAACCAGACACAGCCCCGGCTAATCGAAGGAGATGAGCAGTGAGAAGAGCACACACACCATTCTGTTTGAGAATGTCTGGCGGAAAGAGACAGGAAGAGCGGCGAAGGAGAAAGAGAGAAAGTGATGGCACAGCAAACAGGAGGGAAGAGGTGTGGTGTGGATGAGATTGCATTCCCATCTACCATATCTGTACTATATGTGTGATTGCTACTGACTAGCATTTCAACAGATGTTGCTGTACAGAGAACAGAAAATTAGTTTACTCAAAACATACTCGTAATGCAAGCCTAAGCAGAGTTACTGGATTCCAATAAACACATTTCTGTAGAACAATTTCAAGAATTGCTTAGGTCATCTGTAATGAGTATCAGATTTGTCCATGGGCGTACACTTATTGCTGTATATTCAGTTTGCTCAGCTCCCGTTGTGTATTTTCTATGTAAACTAAAGCTGCATAATATGAAATTAAAATCATATACAGCAGTGGTCCCCGACCCTCTTCCTTGAGATCTACCTTCCTGCAGGTTTCATTTCCAAGCAAAGTCTAACACACCTGTTTTAGCTGATCAAGAACTTCTTAAGGCAAATGATTAGATGGTCAGGTGGGCATGATTAAGGTTGAAGCTAAAGTCTTCAGGAAGGTAGATCAGGAACAGGGTTTATTATATATATACACAGTATATTAAAAACACATTAGGGAAGACATATGATCTGGTTAAATCTGGTTAAAGCACAAAATATGTATAATTCCTCCAATCAGAGAAGTTTGTGTGTTACCAAAATTTGTGGACACTATAAAATCTCTATGAAATGACTTTTTCTTGTCTTGCTCCAGTGTTGGAAATTTGGATAAGAACAGTAATAGTAAGTGTTTTTTGTAGATATTGCTTACTTAAATTCTCCCTGTATGAATGTGTTGAATTGTCCAAGCCACCGAGACCATTTTGTTTTGGGGGGGATCGTCTCTGTGTATTATCTAGGTAGGGAGTTACGGAAGTAGATCTTCTCTTGTTTGTTTTTGTCTTTGTTGTTACAGTTGAACTGAAAGTGGACCTTTCAACAGGATAATGATCCTAAGCTCAATAGCAAATCCACCAAGGAATGGGTCAAAAAGAAGAAATGGAGGGTTATGGAAAGGCCTAGTCAAAGTCCGGATTTGAATCCCATTGAAATGTTGTGTGGGGATTTGAAACGGGCAGTACATGTAAGAAAACCCTCAAACGTCTTGCACCTGAAAGAATATTGCATGGAAGAGTGGTCAAAAATTCCAGCAAGATTAGTGGACAATTATGCAAAAACACCTACAAGAAGTTATTTCAGCTAAAGGGGGCAATTCTAGCTTCTGAGGCCAAAGGTGTACTTACTTTTTCCACAGAAAAATATCACATCTTTTGATATTTCTGTTGAATAAATGATTGAAAAAGCTAACTTTTCTTGTGGTTTTATTATTAGTGTATCAACTTTATTAATAGGCACTGTTTCAAAGAGGATCAAATATTTGCTTGTCCAATATGTCAAAAAAGCCAACAATTTCCATGGTGTGTACTTATTTTTTCACATGACTGTACATACACTTTACCATCCAAAACGCAGGCTGATTCAGTTCTGCCCTTAGATTCTCTTATACAGTCTACACAGGATTTCAGGGAGTTGTGATTGTTGTGGCCAAAATGCTTGTTTTCGCTGCTGCATTTTTCAAAAATTTGTGATGCAGTTTGCTGAGTTTTTTGTGCTTTTGTTACGGAAAATGACTTGAATTGGCAAAATTGCAATCACATGAAATTGTTTTGCACGGTCTTTCGCAGTGATGTTTGTTGGTAAATGAGATCTTTTAGCTGTACTCATGTTCGAAGCACATGAATTGAAGTGGGCTTTGGCTGAACGTGCGTTGTGATGACAACTCATTATGTGTTCAAAATCTGTGTCCAAATCTGCAAAAAATCTGCAGTAATTTTTTTTTTTTAAATGGCAAGCTCCTCTGAATATTGTGGAGTTTGCTTGATTTTGCATTAATTTCTGCGATTGCAAAATTGTCTTCCAAAATTTTTTATAGTTATATTTTTTCAGACAGACTTTAAGAATGGGTTTTGGCAAAAGAAGAATGTACTGAAATCATTCTCACGGCTGGATCGGGAAGCTGTCGCAACGTCATGATGGACTTTCACACCCGACACTGTTGCCAAACGTATCAACAAATTCAAAAACACTGGAAGTGTTGCTGACCAGCCGAGAAGTGTGCATCCATATATAAACAGGAAGAAGCAAATACAAGAAGGTACTGTATGTTGAAATTATTGCTTGCGGTAATGGCTCATATGCCACAGAGGCAGCAGACTTAAATTAAGTTAAAAAAATAAAAAGCTGGAGTATTCCTTTAAACTTGTCAGTGTAGAATGGCTTTTCACAGTCGGTTTTTTATAAGGAATATCAATCTGTGAGGGGATGATTAAAAAATAGATCACTGTGGCAATATGAGACATTTGAGGAAATCATCTCTGCACCCAGGCTATTGATAAAACAAATTCAGGTTCATTTCGTTACTTTGCTAGAGAACCACAAGCGAGTGAGAAAGTCCTGAAGTTTAACTACTCGTGCCTCCTGTGGGGGAATGTGGGTGAAAAATACAGGAGTGAAGACACGGTGGGAATGAAAAGCGAGGCTGTGAATGAGGATGAGCGAGGGATAAATAGAAAAGTCTCACCTTCTTTTTCTACTCGAAAAACAAAGGTTCTCATTGAGGTTACCACCTCAAACTTATTGTCTCCCACAGAGCGCACCTGCTTAACAGCTACGAGAGAGACCAGTCCTTTAGAGTACATCTCCTGCAGAGAGAGAGAGAGAAGAAAAAAAAAATTCAGTCTCACTACTTTAAAATCACATTCATACTCCACCCACACACACCGCTGGCATCTACTTCACAGCAGAGTAAAATCCAACTCTCATACATCTGCTAAAAGAGTGATGGAATAGGAGATACACCCTGACACACACACACACCCTTTAGATCAAATTCCCATGTGTGCTCAAGCTCTATGTGAAAAATACATACATAAACACACAGTCAGGTATCTAGCTGGTCCGAATACTAATACTAAGATCCCTCTCCAGCAAACAAATCTCTCACATATTTACAGCCTGGAGATTCACAGGGACTTCGGGAGGAAAGATGGCTTGATTGCTTAGGGAAAATGGTATTTGGTCTCTCTCTGTATGCTTCAAACTAACTCAAGAGAAAGAAAAAAAAAAAGAAGAAGAAAAAAAAAAAAAAAAAAAAAAAGAGAGAGAGATCGCTAGTCGGCCCTGTGCCCTATAACCTGAGCCTCAGTTTGTAATTTCCTTATTCCAACTCCACTATGAAACCTCCAGAAGCAGCAGGCAGGCAGCTCCGTCTCCTCTACACATGAACTACGGGGCATGTGAATTTTTAATCTTGCTAGAGAGACTGATTCGTACGTTCCATCTGCCTCTTAATTACAATGATGACCTTGCACTATTTCTGGTCTTTTCTATCCAGAAATAGCAGAGATGATTGAGTAAGGGACTCCCTCCTTAGTGAGCACAAATGGGAAATAGAGGCACAGGGGGAGAGGTGCAGAGAGTGAAGAAATGTATAACGAATGGGAAGCGGGGCGGGTGATGGCAAACATATTGCGAGGTAATAACTAAGGGACAGAGAAGGTAGCAAACAAATGACTGCACAACGTAGTAAGAAAAAAAAAAAAGCAAGGGAAGGGGGGAAAAGGGGGTCATGGAGAGGGCCATCTCCACAAATTAAGGCATGATGTTAACAGTGGCGGCTACAGCTAACCCTAATTATGGCGAGGGGCGGCCATCTCCTTTCTGTGGGATTTCTCTCGCTCTCCAATTTAGCTCTTCTCCCGTTGCTACGGCGCTAGGGCCACGAACTTCGCAGCATTCTAATGAGTCTCGCTCCATCTAAATTTGGACGGAGGGGAAGAACAGAGAAGCAAAGGATGAGTGAAAAGAGAAACGAGCGCATCTTTTTGGAAGTTAAGTGCCGATAATTAGGCGCTATCTGGGTTAACGTTAATTACACATTTTAATTGTTATTTTTGAGGTCACAGGGACAGGACTGGAGCGCCGCGCGAATGCGTAAACACGAGAAACATCCATTATGAGTTGTAGAGGCGCTCTGTGCAGGATGACGAATGATACAGAACACCAAACATACAAGTGAGTGAGGATTGTGGATGTGCCTTTATTTAATAAGAATGAGTTTCTCTGACACTTGATATATAACAAAAGATTTTGACAAACAAACACCGTGTCAACACGGAATTGTGTTTGCGTTCAGCCCTGCATATAAACTGTGTGTGCAATGTGTACGTGTGTGTGTGAGGATGTGTACGTGAGTGTTTGCTATTCTGCATGTAAGCATTTTGCTGTGATTAAATATGGAACATGCATGACAGGAGAACATTATAACACGGAGCACTGAGACATGCTTAATAAAGACGCACGCACATATGCGGAGAGATACTACATGAGTGCTGTACTGTGTGCCACTGGACAGCATCCAATGTCACCGATTTGTCACCAATCCAAGACCAAATTCACCATTTATTTCATAATGGTTAAGATTAGGATTTGTGGAACAGGTCCTGCACCAGCCTAATTGTACTGGTTCTACACCGAGTGCTGTTTTGCCTTCACCCTTGCTTATACTGCAAAACGCCACTGCTTCGTTTCCACTATGGAGCCACAGAGACACCAATTGGCCATTCTGAAGCACTGCAGGCAAAAAAAATAGACCAAACACATATCGCAGTCCCTTTGGATCATGCTCAGAGTTCTGATCTCTGCCATTATTATGAGCAATAATTTGTAAATGTTGCCAGGAGCAAGCCTGGCGGAGCCTCTGCATAGACACTGCAATGAACAATGACTAGCCTCTAATGCCGCAATTGCAGATGTGCTAAAAGGCAAAGAGAGGACACTGCAGAAAAAGGACAGCAGAGCATTTTCACAGGGCGGCAACTTTAGGAAGAAAGCTTTGCCTTAATTCAGTCCCAGACAGAGAGCTAATCCTACCTCCAAGCCTTTTTCAACCTCAATCTAAAGACAGGTGACATTCTAAAACCCTGATTTAAACACACACACAGACAGACAGCACAAAATCATGCTGTAAAAATCTCATAGGAACCGCGAGATAAGGTTGATGTAACTGGCGGGAAACTCCAGAGGGAACAGGTTACTTAGGCTCTTGGGGCCCTAAACCGAGCTAGTGAGAGCGTGCGTGGGTCCCTTCTCCCACGCCTTCTGGAGTCCGCGGCGTTTGCTGACATCACCAGGTGATGTCGAGGTGAGCGGCAGCTGTCTATGTCTAGGTGGTTTCGTCAGCTTCTCTCAGAGAATTGAGAAAGACCATGGGAACAATGGTGTGCACATAAGGCTAAAATACATTTTTTTTTAAAAAAGTCAAAATAGTCCTGAACATGTCAGCGGCATCTACATGTTTGCATGCATCAAGTGTAACGAATTCATTCATTAATACATGAACATGTATCCTAAACTGGACACTCTGTATACGCACATTACATGTAATCCGATCCAAAGGTTTGCGCATGCGTGGAGTGCAGTTTAGTGTCGACGTTACCATAACAACGAGAGGCGCGCGAGTCTAGCTAGTGCGTTCAGGTTCTTAATAACGCTGCTTGCACTGTTGATGACTTTTAAATCATTTATGTTTCGGCAGAACTTCACACAGACAGCGAGAAGAAGAGATTGCACAGTAAAGTTGCTCAGCAATTCATATTTCACACACATTATCCATCATCATAATGCCTTCACACATCTAATGTTACTAATGCAGATTCCAACAGCAAAAGTAATCAGACAAGAAGGTTTACACGCCCATTTAATGGATTATTAAAAGGATTACTGACCTTGTTCAGGCAGATTTAATTAAAATTGGCCTCAAAAGGTTTATTCTTCTCTGACTGAGGTGTAGACAAAAAAAAAATTGTCCTGACTGAGAGGATCAATCAGATTATTAATGGACCTTTAGGCTGCATTGTTGTTTTTCTGCATTATTTTTATTTGCATATCAAACGTGATTGGTTCAAACCATTGAGCCTAAATCAAAATCTGAGCTCATCCACACATACATACTTAATGAGAAGGTTTCCTTTTTAGGAAAGAAAAACGGGGGAAACGTAAAGTCTGAGTTTGAATACCAATGAAGCCATAGCCATCCGTGGCAAGGAGTCCAAGAGAGCTAAACTGTCTGTGCTCTCTGGGCAGGTGGGATGACATACTCTCTCTCCCCTATCAATCACAGCATCTGTGACCTCATGTATGTGGAAGAGGGCAGATATCTCTTTCCTCCAAAATTTGTTACGCCACCTGTGATGCTCATGAGCAGCAGTTTAAAAAGATGAGTTTGGCTTCATGTTAGCCTTCACCCTCTCCGGCTGTTAAGATGTCTTATGATAATGAGTGGGAATTGGCAGAGACCAAATTATGGCGAAAAATGTAATTTGCCCCAAATCAACCTATATAATTGGAATCAGTCATCAAAGAGGAGTTAACCACTTAAAATCCCATTTTTGAGATCAGATGTACCACCAGGAGTTTGCGATCATCAAATGAATGCAAAATCAAGCCAACTCCACAATAGTCAGAGGCACTTGCAATTTTTCAAAATTTCCCACTGATATGGGCCAAAACACGTCATGTGACATCATCACAACTCGCATTCAGCCAAACGCCTCTTCGCTTCTCGTGCGCCGAGCATGAGTACAGCTAAAAGGTCTCATTTACCAACAAACATCACTGTGAAAGACCGTGCAAAACAATTTTATGCGACTGCAATGTCGCCAAATTCAAGTAGCTTTCCACAAAAATAAAAAGCAAACTGCATCACAAACTTTTTTTTAAAAGCCGCTGCAAAGTCAAGAATTTTTGGCCGCAACAATCACAAAAACACGCTGCAAAATTTGACTTTAAAACTCTATAATAGGTTTCTTTTGTCCTGTATATTATTGCTTGTGTACCACTATATAACCACAGTGATGCATGAGAAATTAATATAACGCATGCAGTGGCTAATTAGCACCATAAAGTTAAAAGCAGCATGTTTCTGACATTAATGTTTTGTTTCCTTGCTGCTATATTAGATACCTCTCCTTTTAAGGGGCTAATGAAAGAGACACACATTGTGAGAAGAGCTAAAGAACATGCTTTGACCTCAAGGAAAAAAAAAAAAAAAAAAAAAAAATGCCAAGAACACCAACAGTACAACCACACGCTTCCTTTCACACATACAAACACAGAGCTATGAGCATGCCAAAGTCCTAATATATCAAAGGCTACAGGGTAGAAAAAAAATGAGGGAGAATACAGAGCTATAATTAACAACTGATTTACAAATGTACATCACATGGAGTTCATATGATTGATGCAGAACAGAAGGTGGCAGAAGAGAAAAGAGCATGGTATGGCTGCCTATAAACCCGATATGCAAACATAGACTCAAAAAGAGATCAACAAACCAGTTGAATACACAAAGAACATAAAATATGATTGTGTATAAACATACACAGCTACATTAAGCTTGAAATATGATGAAAAGGGAGAGGAGGATAAAAGCCTAGAGATAATTCAATTTAATTTCCATTCTATTCTATTTGTATACTGCTTTTTTACAATACATACAGTCACAAAGCAGCTTTACAGAAATAAGGATGCAGATTTATATCCTAATGAGCAAGCCTGAGGCAACAGTGGCAAGGAATAAACTCCCTGAGACGGCATGAGGAAGAAACTTTGAGAGGAACCACACTCAAACTCCTCTTCTGGGTGACACCGGAAAGATACAATGTCGCTGAGTTGCAATGTTCTTACCCTTTTTGCTTCCTCTTCTCTCTTTTCTCCACTGCTAAGCACGATTCTAACCCTGCTTCTTCCTTAAAACATGCAGGTAGAGAGGGAGAGAAAACCACAAAGAGCCACCGAGATAGAGAGGGTGAGTGAGAAAGTGCGGGAGGGAAAGAAAAGACGAAAAGGATGCTGAGGGAAGCAGGAAGCAGTTCTGCTGCTGACCCTCATTTACAGGAGCTAAATAGGGCCAAAGCAGCGTAACAGCTCAATACAGACAGGTGCTCAGCCTGGCATGGAGCAATGTCACCTTTCCGCATAAACCCCTCTATCTCTTTTTCTCCTCCTGAACAAGGGTGGCACACCTTTATACTCAACAAAGTCACCTTCATCCTCCACCACCTTCACCATCGTTCAATTAGCGGTGCGGCTTTGTGCTCAGGATAAGCCAATATTTAAAAGACGGATCATCGAGGGATACGTTTGACATTTTACATCTCGAGAAGCTGGTGAGTCATCATAAAAATGACTCACTTTGGAGGCATTTGAAAACACTTAAAACTACTAATCTGAAGATTTAAAAAGAACTGCAGGCTCCTGTGGACCGTCTCTACAGGGCAGCGCTAGTGGCAGTTGGGTTGCCAGTTTTTTAGGGATTCCTACCTTGTATCGCGATTCATTGGCCTACAGAATTCACCACGTAATTACTGTAGTCCATGCCCAATTTGTCATCCTCCTCCACCCCATCCATCAATACACAGAGACCACTACACCACTACCACTGAGCAGATATGATTTGGGTGGTTGATCATTCTCAACCCTGCAGTGGCACTGACCTTGATGTAATGACATTTTAAAGGTGTTGCTATGCATTTACACTTTTATTTTCACTTATATATTTATCACTCATATAGCAAGACCAAATTCAAGTCAAGCTTGCCAAACAGCCATGAGAAATGAGAAAAAGGAGAAACATTTTGAGCTGGACGAGCTCACAAGCACGTTCACAATCCAAACAGAACTGGCATCAGATCTTTTACTAATGCAGAGCTTTTATTAACAGCAGCCATTACAACAGTGCAGTGATAAAATATCAGCTTCAGCTTGACTAGTCAGCTAACAATCAGAGGTAGTGAACCGTTAACTGACACTTAATGGCGGCCGGCTTCTCTTACGGCAAACAGAAGGCCTGTCAGTTATGAACTTTTGGATGACAATTAACTGGCAGACAAATAATTGTGATGAATGACTTAATTGTCTTTTCTGTTGACTTCATGCCAATCATTATACCACAAGAACACTAGTGTAACTATGCACATACACACTCATTTCTCAATAACAAACATATTTCTAGACAATTTAAAAAATAATAATAATAAAAAAGGAAACACAGCATAAGTAATAAATATGTATAACCAGTCAAAAGGTTTTGAACACAACCTCATGTTTCAGTACAGTTTACCCAAGCTGGCATAAAAATAATGGAAAAAAAATTAAACAAGCATTCAATCAAATATGTAAATTTTATAACAGTTCATGATTTATACATCATCTGCTCTCAGATTCTAACAGGACTCAAACTGAGTCCTTTATTAAAGGCACTTTATTGAAGCAGCTACTATAAGACCATAACTTACTGTAAACCTAGATTTGTCTCGCAGCTGAGAGAGAGCATTAGTGTAAGACAAATATATGTTGTATGCTAGAATTGCTGAATTACAGCGTCCCATCCTTCTAGTCAGATCTACTTTTTTTCAATACAATAGTCACAAACATTTCCTAGTTCACTTGTATCCATAACTTTACATAGATTTTCAAACTACAGAGTATTTAACTTTAACCAATTCCTTGAAGTTTAAACAAAAACAATAATACAGTGCTTAAAAACCTTTAATTGGCAGTGTATGAAACCTATTACTGAAATAGGCCAAAACTATCCAAATAAATTATATACTATTCTATAGAATCTTTAACATTTTACTGCAAAAATGACTAACATCACTTTCCTGTTGTTTCACAAACAAAAACAGTTACAAATAATAGATTTTTGAAAGCCTTTCTGTAATTATTCAAATTTGGTGCAAATGTTTGCTGACTACATACTGTATATGTAATATATGTAATTAATATAACTGTGGATGGTTAATGGTTAATTGGAATGACCTCAAACAATCCTGATCAGCTCAAATAATTGCGATTGCGTGATAATATAATAACTGACAGGACTAGAGTTTCTATTCTTATAAATATTATGAATTAACTCGGAGCAGTCTAAATGGTTGTTTAAAAAATAGTAAAGAGCCACATTTGGCTGGTAAGAAGGGGCCTGATGTGGGCCTGCTGAGGGTTACAAAATAATTAAACACTGTTGTGAGATTGGGGTATAGAGGGAACGTGGGAAAACGTGTTTATAAAATAAAATGGATATTAATTCATTATTATCTTCCGGTCTGAAACCACACTGAAGCAGTACCAACGCAGCACAATCTCTGAATGTGTGTGTGTGGGTGTGGGGTACATTCACAAACCTTGTCATTGTTATAGTAAGAAAGATTCTCTCCATCAAACTTGACCCATCTTCTCTGAAAGACACGATTTCTGAAAATGAAAAGGGAGAAGTTGGTTAAAACAATGAAAACAATCAAGCTAAACACTCCTATAACTCACATGACTAATGCACATTCATTTTGAAATTCATCATGGCAGTCAAACAGAAAGCACAACTGTAAAGTCATCTGCCATCAGTTTACTAGACCAGCGTAGTTGCTTTAACATCCTCAAGTAACTGGTTTCAAAACCACAGACATCAATAGAAATAGCATGTGGATTCGACACCACTTAGCTCATTAACAACTCGGTAGGACGACACAGCTAAAATACCACATCTGTTAAAATAGCTGTGAAAACACTGTGAGCACTGTTTCCAGCAAAGGAAGGCATATTACAGAAACCACTACAAAATACAGAAGCAATACTTAGATGAGTACTGAACTGAGCAAAGTGTATATAAGCATAAGCGGTTTATTATTAGTTTTCATTAACAGCCAGCCCTCTCATTTTGAAGTGTCTTGGCACTATTGCAGCTATCGTGCACTTTCTTTTCCCCTTTCTTTCATTTATTGTCAGTTTCCTAGAAAGTAAGAACAGAAGTAAAACTGTAAATTAATTTCAGACTAAACTTTGAGTATGCCTAGAATCTAGATTAAATAATAATAGATTACTTGCACTCTTCAGGGTTCATATGAGACATTTCCAGAAGCAGTGATTTATAATCTCTAAAGCATCTTATTTAAGAAAATGCAACTTATTTTCAGTGAACATCTTATCTTCGTACTATGACGGTTTTCGCAAAACCAATCACGTGTCTAGGATAGGAGCCTTAGACCTCAGTGGTTTGGGGGCAGCTAGATGTGAAAGTCATTCACAGTGCAATATTACTACTGACCTCCGATCACAGTTTTAAATATAAGATTTGGAATGTACCAACTTGAATGATAATACTAAATGTTTTAAAGCTTTATAGTCAAAACTGTACTGTTTCACATAACTTGGCAAGAAACGTGCAGAGTTGACTTAATTCACTCAGTACTGAAAGTATATACTGTGTATGCCTATGCTAGACTAGACACAAGATTCCATAAAGGTGAAAATTACAACCCGGTATTATAGTTTTATTTATAATGAGCTCGACATCACATGACAACCTCTACAGCGGCAGTGCAAGGCTTGTTAATGTAAATATAAGGCTTGTTAAGAGGATTGTTCTCGGGCTTTAGTAATTTAACAAAACATTTTCACCTGGTATGCATGTTCTGCTTTGAAAATCTAGTAGCAAATATTCCACACACAATGGGATATTCCATTACCACACAGACGTTGATTCTCTTTCTATAAAAGCGCATCCTGAAGCGTTTTTTCAATTCTTTAACTTATTAAAAGAACACCACGTCATACTTTTAATCCATTTACTTGCATCTTATTTTGTGGAACATCCACAAAACAAGCAAGTTCCTGTTATCATTTAAGTTCTAGCAGCTATAAACAGTCCTTCTCTCACTAGCCTCTCCTTTTCATGTTACCAAGACGTTGCAAAACTTAAAGGTACAGCTTTACCTCTGACTGTTACGTAGTGCTGACAAAGGATACTAAGCATCTAAAAATGCTAAATAAACATCTCCTCACAGAAAAACTTACCATATCAACATAGCACTTTTTTAATCTTTTTGCCATGCATGTCTTTGTGCAAGTTGAAATTTAGAAAAGTTGAAATATAGAAATTCAGCACATTAATATAAATCCTGACTGAGACATGCTGTTAGAGAAAATGAAATCAACACCTTCTGACCAGACCAGAACTGAGAATTAAACAGTGCTGCATACTGGTAGAATAATGCATGATGCTTATTTCAGATTTGCCCCAATTCCTCTGCACTATTCCTCACCCTTGAGGAGAGAGCTTGTCCAGCCAGCCCATTTTCACAGCATGTTTAGGACATCCGTAGAAGCAGGCATAAGGTGTTATAGATAATTCACTATGGAGAGGAAGTGTGTGTTGCACCAGTCGAGAAAAAGCATCCAATGGCTCACTACAAACACCACCTGAATCCACCTGTAACTTGGCGCCAGGCAATGGCAGTGCAGACTGTGGGAGAGACTTTGCTGTGCTTAAAGAACATTCCTTGACTGGCCCCTGACTGGAAATGCATGGCTGAACCAAAGCATAATCATCACCGAGGTGCCTATCGGTGCTCTCTGTCACCTTTTCTTGCTGCTTGCCCTGCTGCTTCCTGTATTCAGAGGAAAAGGAAGTGTGTATTCATACATACATTTCATGACACAGATACATGTCATTATGATTTATTTTTCAAGTCTTTTTAGTTAGGCATCTTAAAGTTTTTAAACGTACAAGCACCAAGTAGCAAACAATTGTCCTCTCCATCATACGTGTCTCTCTCAGAATGTAAAACTTAAAGAAGCAAGTGGCTAACACATGTGGTTAACATGTAAGTTAAAATAGCCTGCCACACACTACCTCAGTTTTTTCTGTTCCAGTTTTTCATTTGTTTCTTGGTTTAACATTTCATTTGTATCCAAAACCTACAAAAAAAAAATAAATAAACAGCATTACAGTACTTGTCACGTTTATAATGTGTGGATGCTTACTGAATGTGTAGAAACAGAAACTCTGGCATTTATAATCAGTGTTAAAAATGTTACTGAAACTCTGTCATAGAATCAGAATAAAGAAGTGAGTACAAGTAAAAAAAAAAATTTTTTTAATTTTAACAATAGGCAATACATCACTGACCACCTGAAAATTCTGGAAAAGTATGGAAATATTTTAGAACCCGACTAATACGGAAAGTGGCTATACTCAATACAACCATATTCCTGGGAATCAAAATATTCTTCCTTTTAGAAATTAAAATAAATATTTAGCTACAGATTTCTGTTGATCAGTCACTGACTCTATTTAAAACAATGTCATTAATATTAAAGCAGCTTTGATGAGGCAGATTAGGCCATCAACACAAAGTTCAATCAGGATTTTACTTACTAGTTTGTTCTCTGCAAGGGTGTTGTAGAGGTAAACCTCACCGTAGGGACTGATGTCCTCAGATGTAAGTGTCCCGTGAAGAGGGGCTAAAACACAGAAATGCATTTAAATGCATCGTCATTAGCATATTATACTCTAATTAACGTCCAAGAGAAGAGAAGAGATGAGAAAAGACGTGAAGAGAAGAGACAAGGAGAGCCATGCAAGTGCCTACACTGTCCTTTAAAACAGTTATTCGGTTATTCAACCAAAGAGGCTATACCTTGGCCAACTGGTTGTCAAGGTGATAAATGAACGCGCTATCTGGACGGTGATTGTAAAGGGCAGCAGAAAGTCCAGAGCGCTCCCTTCAGGACGAGACACACTCTCACACATCTCATAGACAGGACCACACCACTAGATAAGGCTATACCAGAGGGGATCTGATCCACAGTGTAGTATGTTATCTACGACAGACACTGTATCAGATCACTTTGCTCAGTGGCACAGGAGTCATTTCAGATTGGTGTCATCATTTATCATTATCTGCAGTTGACCTTCTGACTGCACACAACTCTCTCTCTCTTTCTCTCTCTCCCTCACTCACACTTCTCCCTCTATGCATTGTCTGCACCACTGCAATATCCATTAACAGAGAACACTATCACGGAATAACTTGCCTTATTAAAGTAATTAGAGTAATCTTTTAAAAAGGTACTTAAACAACACTGAAGAGCTGCCGCATAACTAGATTAAGGTAAATTAAGTTTTCTATAAATCCCACAATGTCAGTGTTGTAATTCCATAAACTTGCCAGCCTCCATCCATACGCATCATCTTTGTCTTACACTACCCGTCTCGCTTTCTTTCATTTTTTTTCTCTTATCCTCCAGAGCCTAGAAGCAAACAAAGGACTGGAGATGTATATTATAAATACTAAATATCCTGAAATACCCCAGCCCTCTTACATAACGCTTCAGTTCAATATTCCCTGTTCCCAATTCCCCAGCCTCTATGGTAGCTGTCATGCACAAAGAATTTTGGAAGAGTCTCTACAGGAAACGGAAAGCACCTCTCTTAGTACAGTTTATGCACACATCCACAGAGCCACAAAACAAGTGTTTTCAAAGCCATCTGCAACTTTATGTAGTTTTGAGAGTTTGGCAAACTAGGCCTCTCCAATACATAAAGAAGATGACAAGCAGCTTCCGTTGAGACCGCAACAGCATTGGTCCGCTCTTCCTCCCATGACAGACCCCATACCATTGCCGCATTCCGTGGGCTTAAAGACTGCAGAACTCATAATCATGAAAAGAAATAGCGCTTAAATAAAATGCAAATGAAGCAGAAATCAAGTTGAGGTTACCTCTCTGCCTGCTGCCGCTGGGATCGTCTGTGCCGCTGTGCTGCTCCATGCCGGATTTCACAGACACGCTCCTATGGATCAGTAGAATCACTAGTATTGGTCTCCTTACATACACATATTTACACACTACTGGAACCAATTAACCAATAAATACTGATTCCAAAATAAGTTTTTCCCAATCAGGCTAAGCTAGTCATCAGATAGATAATATTACAGGAAATAGCAACAAAGAACATCCAATCATTCTATGATTCATTCATTCATTCTTCTTCAATAACCTCTCACACTCATTGGGCAATTTAGCATAACCTATTCACCTACATGCATGCTTCTGGACAGTGGAAGGAACCTGGTGGAAACCTACATAAACACAGGGAGAACATCTACAGAAACCCCACACAGACAGTCACCTGTGCTCAGGACCAAACCCAGGACCCTAAAGCTGGGAGGCGGTAATGCTACCCCCTGTGCCACAATTCCACCGCATTCTGTTACATGACTCCAGTAACAGAATGTTTCTGAAGGTTTCCAATAATCAAGGTCATAAACTGACCAAACCACCAGTCCAGTCTTGCTAAAACGTAAGCAATTCACCTATGAAACATGACCCTCAGATATCCATCTATTTGCTTACTACTACTATTAGTCATTATGGAATGTTTATACATCCTATACTTTTTAGACAGACATGCAAGAAATAAAACTGTCTCGAATCAGTGCTTGAAACAGTATATTGAGCAACAACGTACCAGTCACATGATGGTATGACGGGGAAATCTGGGATCTCTGGCACAGGCCTGTGTCGTAGCTTGTAAGAGTGTGTGGGCTTTTGACCAGAAGCTGTAAATGGGCTACTCTCATATATATCATTATCCACCATCACTCCCTGGAATCCCATTGGGTAACCTTCTGAGTTGACATCATCTTTTACACCTGAGACTGGCTGTGTGATGAAAGGAGTAGCCTTCTTCAAGAAGTTCTCCAAATCCGAGTGTGTGAAAGGTGGCAGCGATTCATTGCTGCTGGCCAAAAAGGCAGATCTGGAACCTGAGGCGGATGCTTTGTAATTGCTATGTGGGAGTGTGTGGGAGACAGTGGAGATAAAATCAGGGTCATGTTTAAGCGTTTTCTCTTTACAAGTCCTTGGAGGAAGAGTCTGGGTTCCAGGCAATCTATTGTTTTCTCCAGTGCGGTTTGTCTGTAGATTTTGATGGGAGGTTACTCTCTTCCCTTCCTTAAGAAAGATAGTTCTAGGAAAGGGAACAGGCTTTTTCTCCCCTCCTGCCATCTCAGAACCTTCTTTATCATGATATCCTGCCATGAGGACCTCAAGGTTGTGCAGGATCCTCCGCCGATGGCCTGTGGGGAAGTCAGCCACTTGCAGGAGCTTCTCCTCAGTAAGCCCCCTGCAGTCTGCCAGGGTGTGGTAGCCTGCCTGAGTAAATCTGGTGACATACTGAGGCAAGTGAAGGCTCGAGAGCCAGAGAGAGATCTCCTCACTTGGGTCCAGGGTGAAGGAGGAAGTGGAGCCATCTGAGCTTTCACTCGTCATGGCAGTGACAGTATGAGTAAATTGACCTGAAGGGTTGGTGCCATGAATAGAAGACTGTATTCAGAAAGCAACAACACTCTAGAAGGGAAGAAGGATTGTAAATTGGTTACTGGACAGAAAAATCGATTAGTAAGGACAATAATGATGGTGACAATAATGTTCTTTTTCTTATTTGACAAACGACAAGTTTTCACCCATTAATGCCCAGTCTACACATATACAGATATTTTTGAAAATGTAGTTTGTTTCTATACATTTGTCCTCCCATCGATATGAAAACAGTATTGAGGGTCACTGAAAAGGAAGCTTTTTTTTTTACCATTTTCACTTTTTTGTTTTAAAAAATGCAAATGTCAGAGTGCCAAACTGCACATGCGCACTGTGGTTTTGCCCGAGTTATGAACGTGCTAGGAATCTGTTCATCATCTGCTGACCAGTTTGTGGTCTGAAATATCTTGGTAGCAATTTCAACACTAACACTAACCCTTTTTTATTACTACACCTTCATGCAAATTGCTAGTCTATGATTCACACTGCACTGCTCCTGAATCCACTGCTATGGTGCTTTAAAATAAAAAATAAAATAAAATAAAAAAATTTAAACTGCAAATGGAGAACCAAATTCATTAAGCAGTAGTTCCACCTCATCATCAGTTTATCATTATTTATTATTTTTTACTTTAGAAACTTGGCCAGTTATGACTAGGATACTGTAATGAAGGAACTTTTGGTTATACTGGTGGTTTCTGTATTTCCCCTTCTCTACCTCTCAATACCACAATACACATGCTCTTAACTCACTTTTTTGGGGGGGTTGTAGTGGAGGGGTGACCGGGTATATTTTCAAAAATGCTGTTATGTGGATAGGAATTTTTTAAAGTGTGTGTGTAGGGGGTTAAAAACTATGTTTTCAGAAATGTATGTATACACATGGATGGGGCCTTGATTCAATTGGTTTTCATGAATAAAAACTTGTACTCAAATTAAAGAAAAAAGAAAAGAAAAAAACCCCACTAAAATCTAAACTACAGCTCTTAACCATTCCTCCTATCCCCAGACCACAAAAGCTGATTAGGCCAACAAGAGGACACATCGATAAGTAGGCCATGCACATACACGCCATGCTATGGTTAACCACTCTGTAGTCATTACATGGCAGAAATGAAGCTGTTGTTTGTAACTCACAACTAGACATCCTTTGCTTTTGTTTGCTAGTTGCTGTTTGTGGCATTTGAAAAAAAAAAAATCTTTTGTCTAGTTTTGAGATTCAGGGCCAATGACATGTAATGGTAAAATTCAGCAAAGAAGCAAAGTACAAGTCAAAATAAAGCCTTTTACGATTGTAAAAAGAGATGCAAGAGCACTAAAAACTGTTCTCTGTTTCACAAATCCTAACCTTATACATTAAACACCAGACTGTTCTGCAATTTCCCCCAATTACTTCTTCTTTTAGGCTTTTGCATACATTACACACTTAAACCTACATGTTTACCACTTCAGAAAACTATATCCATTATATAATCTGATCTTAAGTGCCTGTGAAGGTTAGCTGTGGCAATATTTTGATACTCGTTCATGGTTTGCAAAGTTACATAGGCAAAGGGAACGAGAACAATAGCATCTTGCAACAACACTAAGGAAATTGCTTCCATGTCATTTTCACACTGCAGCAAAAGCAAGCTGAACTTGGTCACACATTTAGCCTCACATGGCTGACAATGGAAAAAGAACAAATGAAATGAATGTAGGTTAATGATTTTAGCATTAACCATGAACCAAATGCAGGATCTACAAGAGAACTGACTTGATAAGTCAATATGTATACACCCAACATAAAATGCACTCCATCTGAATGCTCACCACATCACTGCAGCTCTTCAACTGCTGGGCCACGGCACACATATAACACAACTTTTAGCACCTCTGTCTAAGTGCATGATTTGCTGTTGGTTGTCAGAGGTTGGTGGGGATGTGTAAAACTTCCTACTCAGCGTGTGGCACATGCTGAACCAATTCCAACCACTATTTAACCCACATCCAACATAATGACCACTCAAGCATCACATCTAACATCTAACAATGGTTTTCTGAACTTAATTTCTTTCATGTCTCATAAGCGTGAGCCTTGACATTAAAATGGCATTTTTAAATATCAAATCAAAAAGAGCTTGTTTAAATATAGGTCCATTTTAAGATCAATATTTCAAAATTCATGATTTATGATGTTCACTTATAACAGCCATGAAGACTTCGTGACGGTATTAAAGACCCTGGCAACACGGTTTGAAAAATCCTCTTTGTTATACTAATTTTCTGCCTGATCCAAACTGTGTGGGCGTCACATCGCATACTGAATGACAGCTACGGCTCCTCTGCAACTTACAAAAAGAGTGATAACGCATTTTGTTTTGTTTTTAAAGTATGTAGGAATGACAGAGCTGAGCTTCCACTGTGCTCTGGTGTTGGTGTATTTTGACCATATTTCCACAAAAATAAGATTTGTGTTGTTCCCCCCCTCTTTAAAGTCGGTTTAAAAGGCTACAATGATCAGAAGAGCATAGCAGTGCAATGTGCAGAAGCAGCACGCACATCATTTTAATAAGCACAATAAAATTTATTTTCATGTCCTTTCATTTAACTGCCTACTGTCACGGCTTATTAACCGTTTAGGATCATGAGTTTTGCCGGCAAGATTACTACTACACTACAACGGTGCATATAAAATGCCCGAAATTCTAACTAGATACAGTTTTGCTCATGCTCAGGTGCAAAAGGAAGGTAGAGCAGGAAAGAAGTCATTTCAGTCTTCAATTATGAAAGAAGCAAGAAGCCAATTATGAAAAATAAGCTGACAGTGGCTTTAAAGGGATAGGTCAACCAAAAATTTAATTTCTGTCATCACTCACTCACCCTCATGTCGTTCCAAACACATAAGACTTTTTTGTTCATCTTCGGAACACAAATGAAGACATTTTTAATAAAACCTGGGAGATTTCTGTCTCTCCATTTAGAGTCCGGTAACCAAAACATTCAAGCTCCAAAAAGTTAATAAAGGCCTCGTAATATTAATCCATGTGACTCCAGTGGTCTAATCCCAATTTTATGAAGCGCTATGAATGCTTTCTGTGTGCAAAAAACTAAAAATAAAGTGCCCCTATTATGCTAATTTAAAGGTTCCTAATTTTGTTTTCGAGATCTCCTACAATAGGTTTACAGTTCGGCTGCAACGAAAAAAAAATTGCATAATTGATTAATCGGTAGATTATTTATTATTATTAATCGATTAATTGGATGGGGGGGGAATAAACTTTCAGCACAATTTTTTCATTTATTGAAAATAAAATCCACAAATATAAACTTCAGACTAAAACTTTACATTAACACAACTCTGTCCAATTTTTATATTTTTTAT
>JANDJT010000206.1:22507530-22519049 GCA_024331685.1 Stegophilus panzeri | reverse complement strand
ATATAAAGAAAACACTTTAATTTTCCCATAATATACATTGCAGAATCACCTCTTTTTTCACAGTGTCTGAAACGCTTCAATCAAGAATCCGGTCTCTCTAAACCCCTCCTTTCCGGGAGCCTACTCTGCTCTGATTGGTCAGATGGACCAGACTGTTGCGATTGGTCTACTGCTTGTCGGAAATGAAACTCCCATTACCATATCTGAATTTCAGCTCCGGAGGCTTCCTCAGAACTTATATACACAGTGAAACGAACAGTAACGACGGCGTTGGTTTTATCATATCAATTCGAGCCCGATCCGCATCTTCTCGACATGGCAACAGCACAAACCAAACTCTTCCAAGCTTTGGCTACAACTACAGTGTTTGAGGGCGAGTCAAAATAGACATTGTTTGCAGGCAGCCAATGAAGACCATATGCTGGCATTATGCAACTTTGTTACAAACCTATATAGGTTTGTGCAGGAAGTAAGTCTGGAATTACTGATGATTTGTTGCAGGCTGTTAGGAATCGGTTCTTTCTTTTGGGAGACAATAACTCCATTTGTCATGCACTTGGATCTTTGAAACTTTGCAAACCTTTTACATGCACAAACAGCTCTATAATACTACATGAAAGGTAATATCCAAAAAAGCATAATAGGAGCACTTTAAGTCTTTATTCACAAAATATCTTCACTTCCGCATAGATCTCTGATGCGTGTTCACGAGAGAGCAACGATGCACGCGTTTTGTGTTGACGCAAGAGCGGAACAAAAAAAAAAAAAAAAAAAAAAAGTCAAAAGAGTGTCCTCAACACTGCTGTAAACAGTGCAACGCTTTCGGGTCCCGATGTATAGACCGGACGTTCTCGCGACAGAACGGGACCCAGAAGTGCTGCACTTTTTTTGTCTGCCATCGCATCAACACAACACAGACGGAAGTGAAGATATTTTGTGAATAAAGACTTAATTTTAGTTTTTTGCACACACAAAGCATTCGTATCACTTCATATAATCGGGATTAAACTACTGGTGTCACATGGATTAATATTACGATGTCTTTATGAACTTTTTGGAGCTTGAAAGTTTTGGTTACTTGGACTGTAAATGAAGAGACAGAAATCTCCCAAGTTTCATTAAAAATGTCTTCATTTGTGTTCCAAAGATAAACAAAAGTCTTATGGGTTTGGAATGACATGAGGGTGAGTAACTGATGACAGTTTTTTAATTTTTGCGTGAACTATCCCTTTAAAGGTTCGCCTGAAAAAAATCTCTCTCAGTTTTGAGACATTTTGTGCAAAACTGCAAATTATTTGTGTACTTCTTGTATTGAAGATGACCAAGACTAAAACACAGGCTGTTTTGCCAATTTTATGACTGCAAATATCCCATAAAGTTGGGAATCACAGTATGGAGATGGTGTAAAAAATAATCTAGGTGTATACACTGTTCTCTTTCAGAGCTTTATTCAGAATAATGGAAGGCAAAAGCTGACTACTGCAGAACACTGATACTGCTTTACTGCAAACAAAAAAATGTTTCTCTCTGTTCACAACGTGAGCATGCTTTAACACGCCCTGAAGTTACACACTCAGTTTAAAGCATGGAACCTTCTGGCAAAATACTGTGCCTCAGCACTATACACACTTCTAAAGTAAGATGCAGAACAAAAAAATAGCCTAACTACTACTGTAGCTTGCACACTGCATCCTTCATTTTGCAACTATCAGGACTGCATTTCGGGATCGATTTCAGATTCATAACGTTCTCGTACAATTGCAAGGCTTCACTACCTTAACTACACCACACCAGGCCTCTGCTTATTGTGTGCATTATGGACGCTACTTTGAACATGTTCACCAATTGGTTTTAGCATACAAACGGTATTTAACTAACAGAATCGTATCTAGTTTGGTCTAGTTCTTAGACGAGTTTAGATTTGTTATTTATCATGACTCGACATTCATATGATATTTCATACCTGCATTATCAGTAGGGCTGGGCGATATATACATCGATATAATACCGATATAAACACGAAAACACTTTTCTGAGATAACATTGGTATGGTGATTATGGTATTTTTACGTTGTTAATCATTACAAATGAAATGGCATTGAATGGATGCCATTAAAAAAAAAAATTTCCATTTAATCTTCTTTGTTTTGGCAGGCATTAAAGAAAAGTATCATCAAACTCAGTTTAATGGCTTTTTGGTTTATTTTACTACTGTTTTGCAGACAGTTTGTTAGCTAAATTATATACCGTGATATGCATCGTGCATCATAGAAATGTCCTCAAGTATCGTTATACTTACTTTTTTGTCATATCGCCCAGCCCTAATTATCTGTCAAATGAAGTACTATAAAAGCAACAATTGTATGTTGCTATGAAAACGTGCACTCTCAGAAAAATGTTCTCTATTACACAGAAAGGTAGCACGTACATATAGTGTACTTTACTTTAGCTCTACTCTATGGTACATTTTAAAACCTACACTACATCCACACTTGTGAAAGGTACATATTTAAGGTAAGTAAATAAATAAATAAACAAACGAACAAAAAGATAGGAGGAGGATCCCAATGACAAGGAATTGTACAGTTCAGTACTCTTTATCTGAGTCTTCATTTCAACAACAACAACAACAACAACAACAACAACAAAATGAGTTCGTATTGTGCAAAAAGTATTTCCTTTCCTTTCAAGCTGTAAGTATGGACTGTGATGTGAATAATAAAAACAGGAAAGCAGAAGACTGAGGTGGTGTTCTGACTCATACACACCTGGCATCTTGTTCTTTATTTACAGCCCTGGAGCAAAGTCCAGCTACTCAGCATACTTTATCTGCCTTGTATATCACTTCATACTAAGCATTAACTTATATTTCATGCATGTGTGGAAGTCAATGTAACATTGTAACAGAGCCAAAGCCTTTCTCTTGCTCACATAACGCGGCATTAAGTCTTCTTAATGAAAACACTACAGGTGAGCTGAAGCTCAGCAAATGTTTGCTGAAGGAGCGCTCTGTGCTTAAAGGGAAAGCGGGTAAAGGACTAAATGAACCCGAGAAACTACAACTCTTCCCTGCCAGTTGTTTAGAAAGCGTTTCATCACTTGTTTGCGTTACTCACCTCAAATGGATGCCGTTTCAGACTAAATCCACTTTACAGCTTGACTAAGTTCGCTTTGGGGGTTTTTAATAACGATCTCTTTCCACTTTCTTTTTCTGTTTAGCCACCAAACTCATGTGGGCGTGCTGCCCTGTAGTATTGTAGTGTGGAAGTTAGAGAATTCATCCGTTCCGCCTTCTCCCCGCGTTATAAACCGCCCATAAACGCGGCTTTACCTGAGCCTGAGGACTTCACTGCATTCATATCCACAGGACAGGTCATGAAAAGGCTATAAAAAAAAAAAAAAAAAAAAAAAAATTAAATTACAACTGCGCTTTGTAGGTAAAGTGTGTATAATTATTTCGTGTTTAGTTCACAGGCCTCCAAAGTATGCGTGTGTGTGTGTGTTAAAAATTTAACCCCTCAGGGTATGCATACTGCAGCAGCCGAGCCGACCACAAATAACATTAACAACTCTTTTGTTGTTGTTGTTGTTGTTGTTGTTGCATCAGAGAGTTTTTACAATTCCACATATTTACAGAAACTACAAATCATTACATTTAGCCAGTTTTGAAATAAAATTGTATTTTTCCCAGTCCTGTTAGAATTTTTTCCTGCTTTGTTGTAGTGTCACATGATGTTCACACGAGGGCGCCATTAACAACGTTATGTGATATTTATTTATTTATTTATTTGTTTGTTTGTTTGTTTGTTTGTTTGTTTGTTTGTTTGTTTGTTTGTTTGTTTGTTTGCCCTCCTCCCCTGCCTCTCAATTCAGAGCCATCTCTCCCTGCAGTTCTCACCTGGTTTCCCACTGAAGCTAAGCAGGGTTGAGCTTGGCCAGTACCTGGATGGGAGACCTCCTGGGGAAAACTAAGGTTGCTGCTGGAAGTGGTATTAGTGAGGTCAGTAGGGGGCGCTCACCATGTGGGCTGTGTGGGGCCTAATGCCTCTGCATAATGATGGGGACACTATGCTGTAGAAACAGCAACGTCTTTCGGATGAGACGTTAAACCGAGGTGCTGACTCTCTGTGGTCATTAAAAATCCCAGGACACTTATCGTAAAAGAGTAGGGGTATAAGCCCGATTGGGCCTTCTCTATCATGGCCCCCTAATAATCCCCTAATAATCCCCATCTCTGAATTGGGTACTCTCTCCTCTCCACTAATAGCTGGTGTGTGTTGGGCGTTCTGGCGCACTATGGCTGTTTATTTGGCTATGGCTATGTTTATATGGCTGTTTATATGGCTGTTACAGTGTGAGAGACAACGTCGCATCATCCAGGTGGATGCTACACACTAGTGGTGGTTGAAGAGATTTACACCAAACTCAGTAAACTTGTTAAAACTCTACAACTAGCCTCTAATACACTTTAAATATTAGGTCTTTCATTTGCATTTTGGCCTCTGATTTCTAAAATCTTTGTCTTGACATAATAAAAGCTTCTAGTTGCATCTCAGCATAGAACCCTGGTTTAAATTTCTAGTGTTAACCCATTAGCAACACTAGATGCTTTGCCAAAATGGTTTGTCACACTCATTTACATATATATAGAATGGGCCTCTTTTATCAAACTGGAAATGAACGAATTTATTTGTAAATTGTTCACAGGAGCACGCTTGCACAACAAATGTATAATGAACATCCAGTTAGTTCATAAAAACCTTCAAATCCTACCTAGGCTCCTGAGTTTCTGTGCACTCATTAATCCTCCACTGATAGGCTTCAAACCGTATAATTGGCATGAGTCACTGCACGTATGGATTAAGTTTAATGAAACACAGATGTAATGAAAGTTTTGTGAAACTTATTCATTTCAAATTAATGATTTGAAACAAAGCAATCCAAAAACAAATCTGTAAATTAAGACAAATAAGGGTGGCTAATTAACTAGGACAAAAGTAATAGCACCATATAACAAGATGAAGATTTCCTTGAATTCTTCACATCCAAAATTCAGTTTTTAACTGACCTGTCAGTTTTGGGAAATGGCCACATGTTGATATCTTATTTAAGCCTTATTTAAGCTTCAGCAGTGTTATTATGGCAGGGAGAGGGTTTAAAATTTTTGTACCACAGACTATTGATTGTTACAGTGTGAGAGTACTTTAGTAAAAGGATTTACAGTAGACACAACTGTCAAAACTATAGCATTAATGTCATGTTAACATTTGTGTGTGTGTGTGTGTGTGTGTGTGTGTTGTAGGCATGGAAACATACCTTAAATCACCCAGCTTCAATCATGGAAATCATGGCAATTCTCTGTTAGCAGACCCTCTAAAATGATATAATAAGCTAACAAATTTTCTGTAAGCACACGGGCCTTTACACAACATGTTGAAATGTTAGCATGCTGATTTTCTCTGTGCTTATGAAATATTCACTGAACAGCTCTCAGCTTGTGAAATGTGAGGTTACACATTTCCCCCATTATCTGTAGTTGGGCTTTAATAGATTTCTGTGGTAGCTTATTCCCAAAGTAATTGGCTCTCAGGCTGCAGAAGCTGTGGGTGATTTTGTTCAGTACATTTGGACAGAGCATCTGACAGTATCAGATAGAGAGAGAGAGAGAGAGAGAGAAGGCATAAAGTTGATGTGAACACATATTTTTCATTCTATATATTAAATATATGTATGCTCCTACCTGTTTATATTGGTGTCATTTGTATTTCTATGAAAATGTTGATGCAGACAGAGAATGAGCACAGACAGAGAATGAGAGAGAGAGAGAGGAGTGAATGTCTGAAGGCTAAAAAGGACTTTAATGTGCAGTCTGTCAGAGCAGAGGCCATTCTAAGACACACACATTACTCTTTTTTAGGGTCTTCTGTTGCTAAGGGCCCTCTTTGTCTTCAGGAACACCCTCTTATTGCCATGGCCACCCATTTTTACTACACTAAAACTGTAAATACTGCCAAATCTGAGAGAAGAGACAAAGACAGAAAGGGGAAAGGTAAAAACAGAATCGCAGGCAGTAAGTGGGATTTCTGAAAATAGACTTTGACAGGAGCCAGTTGTCTGATCCACAATGCTTGGGGCAAATCTTCATTTTGGATTATGTCCTGAGGACAAAATTATGACCTTGCTGCAAGCTACAATCCAGAGACTACAAGAACTAGTACATTCAGAGAGAAACAGCAGCACAGAGGCACCTGGATCAGAGTTTATCCGAGCTTGTGGGCATCCTCTTGGGCAAGGAGATTCAGCAAGGGCCGTTAAGAAAGTTGTCCATCTTTTTAAAGAGTGGAGTGTGTTACACACACACAGAGTAGGCTCCCTGAGAGAAGCACTAAGCACAACAGTACACACATTCATGGTGCGAGACAGGCACTCAAATCATGGGCACATGCTCCCAAAGAGAGAGACTCAAGCAAAACAGCTGGGTAAGTTATGTTGGTGAGAGAAAGTCATTTTTGTCTTTTCTTTCTTGCATGTAATTGTATTTTGTTTATTTGTACTCAGTCGCATGGCAACATAAAAGATTTTTGTGATTTCCCTGCAGGAGCCTCCAGAGAAAGTAATTTTCACAAACATGTCTATATCAATGATCTCATTCAAAGTGTTTTGGAAGATGTGCATAGCATCGAGAAGACACTGGTTTTGATCACAAGTAAATTTGACAGAGCGATCACCATCATCTCTGAAGCAAAACTGCAAAGTACAGAAGCTGAGACAACAATGGACAATCTCATGATTCAGGATCTCATGATTCATTCAAAGGACAGGCTATACCTTCCACAGATATCTTCTAAAGAGCAATGTGGTGCTCAAAACACAAACACTGACCCAGAATACACCTCCTATGTTTCACCCCTTTCAGACATTCAGAAATGTGCCCTTCAAAGCAACCCGAATACCCAAGCAGAGACCTGTTGTGCGTTTGGGAGAAAGACTAGACCATATGAACTGCTTAATGAAAGCCCAATTGACCTTGTAACACAAGAAAAGGAGAGGATTCTGTGTGAACTCCTGAAGAGCCCAAGAAATGATGGCCCTGGACTTCTTGGAGAGGATGTTGGAGAGGTGAAGAAAGAACCAGTACAGGAGGATGAAAGAGACAAGAAGTCAGAGATGGTTGGCACAGTGGTTATGGAAGAACATACAAGCTGGACATACGAGTATATTACAGTAGGGTAAGTTATCTTTTGGTATTTTCCCTGCATGGCTGTACAAGTGTGCCAAGCTAGAGACATCAGCTTGAGAGATTTCTATACATTTTCCATAGTTTCCATTGGTTAGCAAATTCAGAAATGTCTACCTTGCAATTTTCCTATTTGAATACCCATTAGTGTGAGACACTTGGGATTCTGGATGACACATGAGTTCATGAGATGTGACATATAAATCAACTTTTCAATTTCCCAGCAGTAAAAGTCTTGAGTGTGCATTTTAAGAGATAACATTTTTCAATGTTTTTTTTTTCACAGTTGTTTCCAAGTGTCTCATAAAATATGGAAAGAAATAAGTATTTTGTTAGGTTTTGTTCACACTGTAGTAAATGGTAATAGTTAGTGAAGTCTAAATGGGAAAATAATAAATATACTGATGCATTTCAGTTGCAAGAAGTGCTTATATTTGTTTTTAATAAATCAAAGAAAAAGCAGGATGGGTATCTCTTTTCGTAGGATTGAAGTTATTAGTCAACCTTTTGGTATGTAGAATCCTCCAATGAGCACCTAAAAGCAGCATTAATCCACATTTGTAACAACATCGAAGAGCCTATCCCAGAAACATTGGGTGCAAAGTGAGAGAGTGTGATGTTCCCCAGATGGACTTCCAAAACTGGGCAACATGCACATACAGGCAATTTACAGTATCCAGTCCACCTACTGTCATGTTTTGGGAGCTAGGTGGGAGGAAACCAGAGAACTTGAAGGAAAGCTACATGGACACTGGGAGACCATATGAAACTCCACACAGACAGTACCCCAGGCTTAGGATCAAACTGAGGACCCTGGAGCTGTGAGGCAGCAATGCTATGCACTGCATCCTTGTGTCACTCAGGCAATTTCACTAATCATATATTTCCTCAATTACAAAGTTAGACATTTGAACAGATGCTTAATCATTTGTCATTAAATCAGGCAAAATTAATTTCCCGCCCTCAACTTTCCCCAGCCAACCAATGGATCCCTTGCGAGTTCAGGTCCTGGGTCTTCAGTACCATCTAACCCATGTGTTAATCCGGACACTGCTGCAGTCAGTAACTGTATACCTACAAAGTGCCTCTATATGGTAGTCAACCTAATAAAACGTCTCCTATAACAACAGAAAAACAACTCATTCCAAACAACTTTACATGTAATGTGCAGTGTGCTTAGCAGACTTCCCAGGACGATTTTCATCTCATTCATTCATGTTTTTACATTTTCCGTGGCAGATCTGATCATTTGCACATGCAACATTTTAAATACGTGTTCTGAAGTAAATCTGGCTAAAACACTAAGAAAACTCCTTTTTCTCACAGTTTAACAGATTCAGGAAGATCTTCCTCCAAAGTCCTGTGCTATATAACTGCCCCCCTGGAAGTCACAAAGGTCATCACATGCAAGGCAGTGGACAGCCTCAGCTCTCTCATGGTGTCAGGGTCAGAGGAGCTGGTCAGCAGCGTTCTCAGACTTGAAAACTTCAGCAACATGAAGTGTCCCTTCCCGCTTACTGTAGCTGTACCTTTTCGGCCTTGTTACCGCCTGAATTACCGTGAGGTTGTGGTGAAAGTGGTGGACCAAGAGCAGAGGATCAGTTATGTCACTCCGGCAGCCACCGAGGGCATCTATGGAGGCTGCAGGGTCTGTGAAAGCAAATTGCATTGTTCAGTTAATTAAAATCATGTCATCAACATCGATTTACATCAATGGATGTGTTTCGTGATTGGAACATTAGGTCTGTGTTTTCTCTCAGGGTACATTCGCAGTGGTGAGGGTGTACACTCTTGGTGTATTCGTGGTCTTATCCCGTTTGCAGAGGGAGACATTCACAATCCCAAAGAGAGGTCTGTGTCTCAAACTGAATGTGGACTCCAGGATATGTCTAGACTATCCACCTGGATCTTTCAGCATACCAGTGGTTGCCCAAGCAATGGTACTCTCACAGTCATGGGCTAATCTTTTTCCAAAGCATTTCAATTTCTAATTTATTTATAGATCTATAAATTTGTCATTCATAGAGACAGTCATACATTCCTACTTCCATGCATACTGTACAAATTAGGAACCTAGATAGCCTATTGAGGGTTATTCATTCATTCATTCATTCATCTTCACAAGTGAAGCAGGAATATAGGGGCACCAGCCTATAGCAGGGAACCTTATTAGGTCTTTCAATTTATATGTAAGAACCAAATGTATTTTTCATTTCCTTCAGACAATACCTTATTGATATTCATAGAATGCTTTTTGAGTCCATAAACCATAGTCTCTTTTTTCTTAGCATCATAATTGAATTTTTTCCCCCAGTACAACCAGGTTGCCTTACTTGCTTAACTGAATTTTAATAAAAATAGACTATGTACACTAATGTAGCTAGCTAATGTTTAGAGAGAATATTGACTAGATATTCTCTATTCTCTAGATAACTTGGCTAGTCAGCCAACATAACTTAAACAACACTAGACAATAAATGCACAAGTTAAAGGCAGTTGTTCTTGTATCCTGTAAAGCAGTGAAATACACAACATTTAATTTGTTAGCATTCTCATTATATATTGTCCACAGATATCCATTCATCATACAGCACGTTAGGAATACCCGAATGGCAGTCTATTGGCTTCACATGGCTCTGTTCTCTACAACATTAGCTGTTCATTGTCTCTAATAATAGATCAGTTTAAAAAAAAAAAAAGCCTGTTTTATCCCTTTTTACTCCTCAGGTGCAGCCTGTAGATGCTATGCTCTTATCTTCACTGAAGTGCAGAAATGATTCCTGCCACTTCATCCTCACCACTAGCCCTCTACTCTATCTGAATCACCCTTTGACTGTAAGCCCTCTACGACCTTTGACCCTAACGCTGCCTTGTCCTCCTAAACCTAAAAAGATGAAGACAGGAGAGGAGAAGACCTGCACTTACTCTGATAGCACAGCTCTTATGCCTGACACCATCTCATACCATCGAGTCAGGTAAAGGCATCTAGTGCCTGTTTCTTTGTTTGGCTGCAAAGCAATATTTTATTTTCAATAAGATAAAGTGGTATAATAAAGTGGAAACTCAAACATATTGAATTTTGTTAGATAATTATGGCATAAGGAATCTTTCATAAATATGATTTGTTTTATAGTTATCACTGCGATTTTTTTTATAAACCCTACAGTTCTGTATTTATGTGTACTTTATTTACAAATAAGGGTTTTAAGTGCTTCAGTGAAGGCATCGAAAAAGCTGACTAAAGAGCAGCTGGTTGTTCTGGGCTGGAAAGATAAGCACTGGAATGTTCTGGATAAGGCCACTGTGCGGAACTTGCAGAACGACCTTGTTTCTTTTGAGGTCTTGGAGAACTATGAGCGGTACCTACTCAACATTTTTACTGAGAAACTCTGTTTCCGGTTTACGTTTGTGCTGATGAAATCTTCTTCTTTTCTCCAGGCTGATAGTCCTTCGTCTGCTCTCTTCTATAAGACCTTCTTGCTTGCTCTTCTTTGCTGAGGAATTGTATGAGTCAGTGAGGACCTGTAAAGTATCCATAGCCATCCACAAAAGACAGAATGACCCCAGCAGTGTGGTTCTGGCTGCCCTGCCCAGTAGAGATCTGAGCTGGGGACTGGCTGAACTCCATGCCCAGGCTTACTGTGGGTCTCCAGAGCAATCGGCTGAGATATTGATGAGGGAGGGAGAGCAGCTGCTGCTAAAATTCAGCGGCAACATTACCAGCACAGGTAGCTAAAGAGTCATGTTTGATCAGGGGTTGTGTTGGAGCTGTATGGGACAGTGCTGAATGTGCTCACTTTACATGATGCCCTCATCAATCAGCTTTCCCAAAACTTCCTTCATTGTTCTAGATAAACTACTGAATTACACTTCTACTTTCACAAAAGATGCCTAATAAATAGGACTAAATAAATAAAACTGTGCTCTTATACATGAATAATCAACAGCGGATTATTGTGATGGGGCCTGACATGAAGTGTAGTTTGTGTTACCATCCCAAAGTTGATTATTTTCCATAAACAGCATGACCCAAAATGTTTGCCAACAAATACATTTTTTTTTATCTATTAAACAGTGACACATCATACTTTTTATCCATATATTGTTATTATTTTGTCTAAAATGTAAACATGTAGCTTCTGAAGGGCAGTACTAAATGAAAAAAATAAGAGCTTTAAACAAAATAATAACAATTTACAAAGATAATCCTGTTCAAAAGTTTACACCCCCCTGGCTCTTAATGTATCGTGTTGCCTTCTTGAGCATCAGTGAATGTTTGCAC
>JANDJT010000206.1:22474414-22507430 GCA_024331685.1 Stegophilus panzeri | reverse complement strand
GCACCTTTTGTAATAGTCGTGTACGAGTCCCTCAGTCGTCCTCAGTGTGAAAAGATGGATCTCAACATCATATAGCCACTGTTGGAAAGAGGTCAAATATGCAAATGCTGGAAAAACAAAGAATGTGCAGGACCTGGAGGATTTTTCTGAAGAGCAGTGGGCAGTGTAACTGCTCAGGACAAACAAAGGACTCATGAACAACTGTCACAAAACATAAAAACAGTCGTGGATCATCCAAGTAACAAAACACAATATTAAAATCAAGAGTATGTAAACTTTTGAATGGGTTAATTTGTGTAAATTCAGTTATTATTGTGTCTTGTGGACTACATGTAAAAATCTGTTATGTGAAATAGCTTATTTGGGGCAATATTAAATAAAAAAAACATTATGCATTATTATTAACATTTTGCAGATTCTGCAAGGGGTATGAAAAGTTATGAGCACAGCTGTATAGTTATGTTTAATGTTGTGGAATGGCCATGAAACAAATTAGTTCCTGTTAACTCTTACATAATACAGCTATAAACAGGTGTTTCCTCACGGGCCTTTGTTCACTTAGCATTTTCTCTCACTTGAAGTTAATTAGACAAAAAAAAATGCAGATTGTCACGTTACAAAGAAACCACAGGACCCTCCATCCTGAAGAATTTCCAGTGTCAGAAAACGTATAGTTCTCCTTCATCATCTCATGTTCGAGATCCACCTATGAGAAGGACATCCGTACCTGACCTCTGTAGAAGCATCCAATTGCACCAAGTCTGGCTGTGACAGATAGGAGCATGTGTCCAATGCTAGGTAAGGGCACGCCCCTTACCTGAGTACATATCCCTCGGATTAGCCTCCTCCGGACGTGTTTGTTTCACTAGCCATGTTAGCTGTGCAAGCTGCCCACGCTCACACTGCTCGTTAGGCTGCCCGCCTCCTCTTAAGCCTTTTTTCCCCCGTCCTATTGCTGCACGCCTTGGGGACCTGACTGAGCTCTGTGCTTCGCTGCCATGGTGCATACTAAACCGGCTTTGGCTTCTGCCACGGATAAGCAGTTGCGCACCTGACTGGCTGCGTGCGGTGCTCTCATCGCAGTTAGGGATTCTCATCCCGTCTCTATGCTTCTTTTTTTTTAAAATAGCTAAATAAATATCTCTTCACAGAAGGTTTTACCATATCAATGATTACTGATTAGGGCCTGGTGACTTAGTGGTTAAAACGTTTGCCTTGCACCTCTGGGGTTAAGGGTTCGAATCCTGCCTCTCCCCTATGCGCAGAGTTTGCATTTTCTCCCTGTGGTTCAGGGGTTTCCTCTGAGTTCTCCAGTTTCCTCCCCCAGTCCAAAGACACGAGTTGGATGGCAACTGGCACTGCCAAATCGTCCATAGTGTGTGATTGTACCCTGCAGTGGATTGGCACCCTGTCCAGGGTGTCCCCTGCCTTGTGCCCCGAGTTCCCTGGGATAGGTGACCATGTGTAGGATAAGTGGTATGGAAAATGGATGGATGATTACTGATTAATTATTGGCAAAAGTTTATTTTGTTTTATTTCTGATTACTTTGAACATGTAAACACACTCAATGACAAAGCATTTTCCAAGAACCCTCAGGGTAATGTAACATTAGTGTGAAGTGCATATACAGTACAGTTTAGGTTCTTGTTTGGGTTTATGTACATGTACATGTTTGTACAGGTGACCAGTGCACAGAGACTCACACACTCACATTTCACAATCAGAGGAGGAATTGGCTCTGTTTGCAGCTGAAGGAACTGGACCCATTTGGAAACTACAGCTCACCTCATTACAAAGGCACGGCTCTACTTTTCCAAATCCCTAAAGATCAGCTGGTATGGAGAGAAGATGAAGCAGTTGTATCAGAAGATTATTGCTTAGGACAACCGGTCTGTAAGCTGTCACTCACACTTCCAAAGGTGAAATAATATAAACAAGCTTAGGTTCAGATAAACCTGCAATGCTTATAACATGTTCAAATCATTTTTACTTCCATAAAGCCAAATCCAAAGCTCTTGTGATTTATTTGAACTAATCTGGTGTGCTGCTTCTACCACTTTCTTTGAGCTGATTGTAAGATACCAAGATAATTTCACTCTAGCTTAAAGAGATCCCAAAGAACATGTTATAACAAGAATTTGGTATTGTCTTATTTTTCAGACTGTGAAATCTCTGTCTCGACCAATCAGTGCAAAATTATTGCGGCATGATCAGGCAGGTGAGTAGAAATATTCAAATCCACCCTCTCTATGAATTTTTATTTACCCTCCTTAACCTTTTCTTCTGCCAGAGCCCCTCTGTGATGAGCTGCTAGCCTGGCTCTGTAACGAGCTGTACGAAGAAGATGCATCCCTGCTGGTCATGTGCCTTCGCCTGCGCCGTTCATCTGTCCAGCTGGCCCAACTCCGAGCTCCAAACAGCCTTGCACTGCAGATTTTCCACATCCTAACCACATGGAGAGAAGCCCTGCCTTCCCTCACACCAAAATGTCCTTTGCTTGCCCAATGTCTGACTCGCATCGGCAGGCCTGAGCTGGCCGCAGAGCTGCTGAAAAAAGATCCGGATGTGAACAGGAGTGAGAGGAGAGGTTCAGAAACACAAAGACCTGTAATAGTCCATGGCCCTCCATTATGTGAGATTAAGGGGAAAACATGAAATATGAAGTGTAACTATGTTTAGATATAAGCTATAGATCTGAAAGATTATTCTGTTCATTCTCAGTTATAGAGTAATTGAGCATGAAATAAATAGATACAACACGTTTGTAAGAAGGGTGAATATCTGAATATGGGCTTGTATTGCTATGGGAGGAAATAAAAGCACTGATCAAGTGTCAATATACATTTCCACAGACCTACGTCCATTAAAAACAAACCCAAAATGATGAAGTTGCACGACCAGACCAGCAGACGGCAGTGTTGTAACGCTAATTAGATTTATTTTCAAACGCTCAGACTCGAGCTTTACAATTTACTATCACATTAATAACGTGCCTTGGCCCACTGTAATACGCCCCTGTACTTTGTGATTATACGAGCTAAATTAAATATGTATAATTGAAGAGTTTACTCATTATCAAAAATAAGCTGCAAGGACCGTTTAGACAGATAGTTCACCAAGTTCGCCAGTGCGCATGAGCAACTCAGCACTCCGCCATCCGCGTGACTTTGGCCTAGTCGTGACGTCACCACATACGTGCCACTGTTGCACGAGGAACTGTGGATGCACAGGCTATTCAAAGCTTACCGTAATATTTCGATATGACAGACTAAACACGTCAAACAGGAGTGGCAAAAAGCGGTTGTCTGGTTGAAAGTACCACAATCTGACCTTTCAACCTAAGTAAACGACTGTATTCATTGAATTAGTTGTGCAAAAAGCTGGATAAACTCTTTATTATTCATATCAATTTAAATAACATCAGCATTCTCCGACGTTTACCACTGTGTATTATTTATAACATCATATATGAGCGATATTCCAGATTTATAATGACTTTTCCTGTTTCAGGAAGAAAGCATTAATGGTATACAAGAGTTTGGGATATTACGAAACGTGTTGTTGCGCTTTTTAGCTCCGACATTTAAGCGCCGTTCTTATGTGATGCGCGTATATTAGGTTTACACCGGCCACTTCACAGCCTCAAACATCGCGCCGGTTACGTCTGCTGTGAAGCAGGCATGCTGCAACGTGACAGCTGGGCCCCGTGCGGCTAGCTCCTCCCCCCTCCAGCCAATCAGCGCCGACCTGGGCGTGAATAGGCTGGATTTGGGCGCGCAGGCAGCCAATGGGAATCGCATATGCGCTCAGCTTGCAGTGGGACGCTCAGGAACGTGTACTACTGCGTGTCTGGTGTGGCACAGGGAAGCGAAAAAAGTGTGCCACACAATAAGCACTCAGTTGCGACCTTGAAGCAACGCGAAAACTAGCTTAAACAAAATACAGGTTATAAATCGAATAGTCCTGACTTTTTTTTTTTTAGGACTCGCTGGAAACAGGAGGCTGGCAGTAAGAGACAACACTGCAAAGCTAGAGAGGTGAGGCCAATCGTTTTATTATCGTGATAATGAGCTCTAGTGATGCAATGTTTTATGTTGTCGAAAAGCTTTTGTCATTTTACTGGAAATCTAGATGTATTCATGTATGAGTGGTACTGATATTTCTGTTTCTGTGTACCTGAGATGCTAAAACCACTGTTTAGTTATTGTCACTATTTTTGGTGGTGTTATTTAGACGTATTTGTGTCACATTTCACTCCTGAAGCTAGTTTGAGAATGCGTCCTAAAGCAGATTGTTGTCAAAACATGAAAGGGTAACCCAGATCCTCTCCCCTTCTAGCCAAGCCAGCTGAGTTAACCAGTTTATACAGCCCATGTCAGCTCCACCTGCAGCACACCAGCATTAACAACCAGTGCACACCCACTGTTCAGTAAATCACACATATCACATCACATATGAATATGCAAAACATATGACCTACTACAACAGCTGGTTTTTATTGCTCATGCATGTGTTATGTGCAAATAATTGTCAGATGGACTTTATTCTACAACCAGGAACATTTTGTCTGAGCAGGTTCGTTTTGCCGGTTGTTTAAAGCAGCCTTATGTAAAAAAAAAAATCCCCCCCTTGCAGGATCAATTCTATGGGGTATTGAATGGTAGTTTAAAACAAAAAAATAGTCGGTGAAAAAAATCAGGAATAAATCTGTGCATCTAATTAATATAAACTGTTCAAATTTAAAACAAAAAGGTTGTTTCATTTAAGATAGGATTGCATGATACTTACAGCTATGGAGTATAAGACTGAGGCTTGTATATTTATTATTCATTGCACAGGGGACTCAGCAATGTGAGTCCTTCAGGCTTAGCGTGTAATGACTTGAAAAGAGACAGGATAGAGGCAAATATGAGTCGGGGCACCCTTTGACCCATGGAAAATTGTGAGAACAAATGGGTCATTTCCCTTACTTATGCTGCGTTTATGTTGGCTTGTAAGTGGTAATTCACAGCTTGTAATGATGTAATTTCCCATCTCTGCATGTTTGACAGGCACAGTAAGAAACAAAACATGAATGCCACTACAAAAGCTCATAAAAATCTATTTTAACTGCACTTTTACAGTTACAGGCCTCAGTGGCTTTTTGTTCTGTTGTACCACAGTGAACTTCAAACAGTTTGGACTGAAATTGCAGTACAGCAACAACAGTGGACAATAGCAAATAGCCAGCCAGCTCAGGTTAGATATATGAGTGATAACATTGATGGTTACCTTCTCAAATCTGTGATTATTATGGTCAGTGTTGTAGAATAAACCAAGTACTGTCGGTGTCTGTATATTAATTTATCTGAAACCAATACTGCTATAAACACATTTTAAAATAGAGAAGGGGGACTTTACACTGGGCAGCCATGTTGATTTTATGTCACTGTGTAAACAGGGAAGGACCTGATTGTTGAAAAGTTGAAGTTTCGAGGTGGGGGGGCGTTTTCTGTGGTTGAAGGCTGTGCAACCTCACCTCAAATGCAGTATTTAATTAATAAGCAATTAATTACAAAGGCAGGCTTACAGGAGACAGCTACGTTTATCAGGAAAAACCTGCTGTGAACATGCACGAATTTGTCACTATGGGGATGACTTTAAACATAACACATGACGCACAAATAAGGAGCAGGTGTGCAATGAGCGGATGACTAAATGTTATATTTTCATGTTCTACGGTTCTGTGAAAAAAGTGATTTCTTCTGTTTTTGTGTACATCTTTTAAGGCAACCTTTGTAAACCTAAAATACAGTTTTTTAAATTAATGTTATTTATTGAAGCTAAAAACTTATCCAATACCAACTGGGCCTGTGTGAAAATGTATCTGCCCCCGTAGTTACTAATTCCACAAATCTATAAAACTGCATTGATAATGGGGTTCAGCTGGACTAGATACAACCAGACATGATTACTGCAAACCCTGTTCAATCAAATCAACACTTAAATATAACTTTTTCAGCAGCATTAAGTTGGTTAAAAGGTCTTACCCAGTAACACACGATGCCAAAGTTGAAAGAAATTCCAGAAATGATGAGGAAAAAGGTAATTGAAATACATCAGTCTGGGAAGGGTAACAAAACTATTTTAATGGCTCTGGGCCTCCAAAGAGCCACAGTGAGAGCCATTATCTCCAAATGGAAAAACTCAAACAGTAGTGAACCTTCTCAGAATTGTGTGACCTTCCAAAATTCCTCCAAGAGCACAGCAACTACTCATCCAGCAAGTCACAAAAGAGCCAAGGACAACATCAGAGGACTTACAGGCCTCTCTTGCATCAATAAAGGTCAATGTTGATGACGCCACTATCAGAAAGACACTGGGCAAAAATGGCATCCATGGAAGTGTGGCGAGGTGAAAATCACTGCTAACCCAGAAGAACATATGAATTTGAATTTGCTCATCTGAATTTTGCCAAAACACACCTTGATGATCCTCAATCCTTTTGGGAGAATGTTCTGATGAGTCAATAGTGGAACTGTTTGGAAGACAGGGGTCCCGTTACAGCTGGCATAAACCAAACACAGAATTCCACAAAAAGAACATAATCCCTACGGTCAAGCATGGTGGTGGAAGTGTGATGGTGTGGGGATGCTTTGCTGCTTCAGGGCCTGGGCAGCTTACAATAATTGAGGGAAACATGAATTCTGCTCTCTACCAGAAAATCCTAAAGGAGAATGTCTGGTTCTCAGTCCGTAAGTTGAAACTCAAGCGCAACTGAATTATGCAGTAAGACAATGATCCAAAGCAAATGTAAAGAGTAAACCCTAGTCCTAGAAGTAAATGAAAGACTGATCTCCAGTGATTTGATTGCTATATCCTATACAATGAATTGTAAACTATATTAGATTTGTGCATCAGGACTGGGGCTCCTGCAGGACACAAAAAAAAAAATCACAGCACAAATGACTTTCATTTGTGAGTTTGCAGATATAGTGGTGTGGAGTCAACTGCAGTTTGGCTTACTGCATGGTTATTATTTTCATCTAAATTCATATACTGAGTGTCTGTAAAAATTTGATGATGTTTGAGCTAGTAAATATCCCAAATGCATTCTAAGAATGGCAGAGATTTGCTTTCCGAGTCTTTGGGAAATCCTTTAGGATCATTAGGAAATGCAGGGAAATGGCAAAACAACAATGAACATGGTGGAAAAAATGACTACCTTGTAAATACATCGTATAATCTTTTTATTAATGGCACATTTCAAGAATATTTGCAATGACAAGGTGCAAGCCATCAGGACAACTCAAATGCCAAGCAGACGCTGACCTCATGAGGGGCAACTTAATCTGCAGCTGATTGACTTTTAGACGTCAGTAAACCCTTGGTACGCATACCAGCATGTGGGCTTTGTCGTGTTTGAACCTGAGTACATCAATGAGAACGTCATAAACATGAGAATGCTTGCCAGTTTTACTCAAATCATGTTTGGATCCACTTATACATGTTATTTTTCACATGAATACTCTCTGTCCAAGACTCATATTCACCATTGCCTGAGGATGGTCTTAATTTCATTTAATACAACCATTTCTTCTGTTTTTCCTAGTCCAGAAAGTGCACTTGTTCAAATGAGAAGGGAAATTGTATTAGATGTAAAATAGGGAAAGAAAATATACACCAGATATATTCTTAAATGAAATATACAGTAGATTTAGGGCAGTGATGGCTTAATGGTTAAGGCTTCGGACTGTGGACGTTTTGTTAATTGCACACAGGAGTCTTTTCAGTGCAACCTGTGACTTGTTTTTTTTTTTTTTTGGTTTTTTTTGAGTGAGGTTGTACGATTGAGATAATCTCAAGGTTTCTGTAGGGGGAGTGAGCACAGGAGCACACAGTAATCACAGTTTGATTACTACATACAGTGTGGCTGGTATCTCTAGTCTTCTCTGTTTTATGCATGCTATCTCTTGAACATATCTTCTCACTGTTGTATTTTTTTTGTAACATACCAGCTGTGTAGTCTTTTTAAGTGCACGTTCTCAGTGTTCAAATGAAGTGCATTAAAATTATTAAAGGTGCAAGCTGTACTCGAGTATGTCATATGACTCTCACAAACTCAGGTGAGTGAATTCCTGGTGTGCGACAGCATCCACGGCAGCTTCTGTCCCAAACGTCTAACTCTAGCTTCTGTCTGATGATGACTGAAAATGAAATGCACGTTCTTATGCCATGTCCTGTCTGAATACTCAATTCTGATTGGATGGAAGGTGTGCGTTCTGTATATGCACAGCCTTTTTGGTGAAATTCACCCCACAGACCAGCACTCAGCTGGTACTCTGTAACTGTGACAGTCACATCAATGTGCAGCATCAAGTTTTTCATTCTCCTAACACTTCTGTAATAGTGAGGAAATGGGAGCAGATAATAATGTCCTCAGAGTCAAGAATATTTGGGCCACATCCCAAATGGCATACTAGCGGTGTACTTTGTCTCTGAGTTTATGATTAATTAATGGGTTTATTACTGTTAAGGAACAATACTTAGTGAGCATTATGCTGTTTTAGGATGCAGCCTTGAATTTTTTTCTGAATTGATATTAATTGGCCATTGACGGCCGTGACATTAATCCACAGAGTAGAGAAGAGGACAGCATGAACAACTTCATAAAATGTTCCTCCTCAAGTACCTTGCAATAGCATTTCTCTACCAGAGAGGGCAACATCTCAGTACCTTATTGAGGAGCTTTAATATTTAGGATTATTACTTGCTTACTTAGCCTGTGAGTAGGCAATGACGTTTCTGGAATTCTGGGGTGTCCTGAGCAAAACCCTTATTTATGCCATTCACCAAACACCATCACTTAACCAGCACTCTCATTCTGTGTCAATTTCTCTCTTTCTCTCTGTTTTTAGCTATTTACATTATTTAATCCTACCTTGAATCTGACTGCACTACATATAACTGTACTGAACTCATTTGTATCATATCCATGATTTTCCCAAACCTGACTTTCTCAGCTATTTTGTTTTCAAGATCTAAACATATAGCTCTGTCTACATTAGCATTTAGCCGTGAGAGGGACGTCGTTGTCTGGTGGAGAAGCATTGCTCAGTATCAGGACCTGCTGTGAGATCAGGAAAGGTGACATGCTCCCTTGGTTTATACTTCATTAAACTTTTTCATTTCACACTATCAAATTCTGGCACCCTGTAATTAACGTGAAATGTGCTGAAACACTGGTTTACACCATCGTCTTGCAGTTTTTTTTGACACTTGCGGAGATACCTGCTTGACTACATGTAATTGGTATGTAGGTGGTGTGACGTCTGTATAATCATGTAGCGTTGTCTGATCTGAGTTCAGCATCGTGTGTGATCTTTATAATGGTAGAAAGAGTGCAGAAAGATGTATTATCACGTATGTAGTGAACCTGCTGATCTAACATAAACCTTAGCTCACTGTTTACGGGCTCGTCAGTGCGCTTATATGAGGAGTAAAGAACCCTTATGTGATTGGCTAGTCATTTTCACCAATCAGCGTTGAGCCAGACTTGACGAAACCACCGCTTCAGACACGTGCGCTGTGTGTTTGCAAGCGCGCGGACCGGTCACCGCGAGCTGCCAGCCAATCAGCGCACGCTGTCCAAAAAGGATTTACGCAATAGGTCGGTCATGGCGTGGGGGCGGAAACCTGGCGGCAGCGCTCACGCAGATCTGTGGCTCGGTACAGTAAGCGTGTACACACCAACGTGGAGATGAGAGACAGTAGGAACTTGTCATCTTCGCGGAAAAACAGTTCTTGTCTGCAGGCAGCGCTGTGTTTTTACCGGTGTACGATGGGTGCATGTAAGTCTCTTCAGTGGGAGTGTTTGTAGTACTGGAACTTGCAGGTGCTTAACACCCAAATGCCTCCCTACTTGTTTAAGTGCACTTATTTAAGTGCACATTTAAGGGCATGATACTGATAATCAATGTTTCTACACGGGAGGAATGAAGTACATGCTCAGCAGGGAGACGTTTGGGATTTGACCATCATAAATTGCGAATATTATGATCTATATTATAAAACAAACTTGTTTCATTTAACAAGTTTAAAGAATATTTAGCACACACACCGTATAAACCATACACAAAAGGTTACATACAGTGATGTTTGGTTTCCGCCTAGCATGTGCTCTGTCCTTGTCTTTATTATTATTATTATTGTTATTATTATTATTATTATTATTATTATTATTATTATTATTATTATCATAATCATTGCTCTGTTTGTCTTTAATGGTGACTGGTCATGATGCAAAAGAACGTTTCTATGAGAACAGCATCACGACTCCGCGACAAGAGGCAGATGGGGTGTCTGTGTGTGTCTGTGTGTCTGTGTGTGTTATAAAACGGTCTGTTGGTCGGTTTATGTATTCCTGACGTTTCCTTAAAAAAAAAAAAAACCTGTTGGATAGTTTTAAAATAAATTTGGGATTAGTTGTATTGTCTCACTCTCTCAAATATCTAAAAATAAATAAATAAATAAAATCTAGTCATCTAGTAAAATTGTGGGTAGATGTTTTCTGCAGGTGAAAAAATCTTTCAGCCTCAATCCTGCAGCCTCTTTCTGTCAATTTTTACACGTTTCCCATCACCCTTGTGATCGGAAATCGCATACTTAACGTGATGGAACAGGGTTTCCAGTTTCCAGCACAACTACATGTTAAAAACCACACAAAAGACCTGAAACTAGCCCATAAATTCAGGCATTGGAAAAGGAAGACACACCGTCTGCATATACACTTTGCCTTTGTTTACAGAAATTTAGTGGATTTAATTTTGATCGGTTGCTATAAAACATGATCTTGCCGGACATATTTGGTGTAAAAACTGCAGTCTTGGCAACCTTGTCATTAATTGTTCTGTCCTTTTGCTCTTTCTCCTTCAGAGATGTTCGTAGAGATAGTCCTAGTGCATACTCTCTCTGTCACCCTTTTTTTTTTTTAAGGTACCTTTTGAAGCAATGCCTAAATACCATACACCAATCAGCCATAACATTAAAACAACCTGACTGATATTGTGTAGGTCCCCTTTATTTTGCCCAAACAGCTCTGACCCTTTGAGGCATGGACTCCACAAGACCTGTGAGGGTGTGCTGTGGTATCTGGCACCAAGACGTTAGCAGTAGATCCTTTAAGTCCAGTAAGTTCTGAGGTGAGGCCTCCATGGATCTGCTTTTTTAATCTGCTTTTTTTTTTTTTTTTTTTTTTTTTTTTTTTTTTTTTTTTTTGGTCCCATTTCTGAACCATTTTTGCAGTGTGGCAGGGTGCATTATCCTGCTGAAAGAGGCCACTGCCATTAGCGAATACTGCTGCCATGAATGGGTGTACTGGGTCTGCAACAATGTTTAGGTAGGTGGAACGTGTCAAAGTAACATCCACATTAATGCCAGGACCCAAGGTTTCCCAGCAGAACATTGCCTAGAGCATCACACTTCCTATGTCGGCTTGTCTTCTTAGCATAGTGCATCCTAGTGCCGTCTGTTCCCCAGATAAGTGACACACACACATATCCATGCAAGTGATGTAGATTCATCAGAACAGCCACCACAGTTTGGCCCTCATCAAAGTCACTCAGATCCTGACACTTGCTCATTTTTCTTGCTTCCAACACATTAACTTTGAGATCTGGCTGTTCACTTTCTGCCTAATATATCCCCTTGACAGGTGGGTGCCACTGTAATGAGACAATCAATGTTATTCACTTCACCTGGCAGCCTTTCTACTCTGGCATCTCTTTGTTTGGAGCAGACAGCTCCTGTGAGCTTCTGTGTCCATTGACTGTTCTATGACCATCAAATAGCACTGAGTATACACAAATCAGAGACTGCCATACGTTGTATTATACACAGTACTTTTGCTGATAGTTGAAGCCAATACTGGTGTATAAGGGCTTAACAGAGCAGCAGTAGTATTTCTGTCATGGCTCGTGCAACAAATTATATTACATTGTAGTGAATGGCACAGTCATTGGGATGGCTACATGAAAACGTACAATCGGAGGGTTTATTAGTGCTAACTCATTAATGGTGTATGGTATACCTTTTCAATACATCTTGTCTCAATGGTCATGATTTTCAGCAATTCATCACCAAAAGATTACCATGGAAATAAAGTCCACAGACTGCAGATTCCAGAAACCAGATATCTGTGAGCCAAACAGTACTAGTGATGCAAACAAACCCTAAGATTTTCAAGCCTCTGTGGGTGGATATCTTGCACTGATACACAGTAAAAATTTATCTGCAAAGTTGCATTTCTCTGTAAATGAGTCAATCCTAAAATAAACAGTGTCAAAAACCGCATCGGATTTCTTGAAACATCACCAGCGATCTGAGAAACAAGAATGACACAAAGACCTGCAACACTTTATATATGTATATACTTAATATAGAGTGTACTGCATACCAAGGTGCTTAAGATATTAGAAATCTCCCCAAGAGACATATAAAGATCGAGTCACTCAGAAATAGTGTAAGCATTCAGGGCACTAAAAATTGTTAGATATACAAAGATGTCTGTATAGTAAAAAGGTCAAATATTTTAACTCATTACACACCTGTTTAAATTCAAGTATGCAACTAGACTCAGTGATAATTTAATACAACCATAGAAGAAGGCATGCTATATACTTCTGTTGATTCATCATATCTAAATCAAGAACATTAATTAGTCTTAATGAACAAAATGAACAGCCAGATAACTGCCAAATGGATGTAAAATTATGTTTGACTAACGGGCCGGACATAAAAAAAAAAATACAATTCAAAAAAGTGAATTTGAGAACTTTGGTGTAACATGTAATTTCCCTTAAAACACAAGAAAATGTTAGCTGTGATTTAAAAAAACAAAAAAAATGATTATATATGTTGATACACTGAAGCACTGCCTAAATTGCTGACTGCACTGGATGCTATAAACAGAGGCACTCTCTGACCTTCTACATGTGCAGCTTTCATCTCCAAGAATATCACCATATGATCCCAGATCTGCTGCTGGGTTGTGGCAGACTGAGTGCATAAGAAGTGCATAAAAAGTCAGATGTTATTGTAAGAATGGTAGAGAGTAGAGTTTTACAAAAATGATCGAGAGAGACTGTTATGGCTGTAATTTGTAGCATTGATTAAGTCATTTTTCACAATTGCCTGTTTAAGGCATTTTTCCCCCCTGAAAACCAAAAGCCAACAACGTTTCCAAATGGAATTGTGATATGCTTGTTTGCAAATGTGTGCCGGTCATTCAAACTATAAAAGAGCAAGACCACGTGTAATATTCAGATTATGCCCTTTTAATTGATGCACTTCTTTCTTTTCTTCCCTAGTGTCTAGAAGAATTGATGGAAGACTAGAACAAACAGGAAAAACAGAGAAGAGGAACAGAGAGGTCCTGAAAAAGGAGAGCTGAGTCTTTCAGATGCTGGTTTTTTTTTTCCTGCTTTCTCTCTTTCACACTCTGTTTGCGTCCATCTGGCTGCAAGATTGCATCCAAGACTGTTTCATAAGCAGCCTTTTTGCCTGCATGTTTTTTGGCCTCCAACGTTTCTGAAATTAACAATTTATTTACTTCTTGCGCACAAAAAAGGATAATCTCACAGGTGGTCATCATTCGCCCAAGGGGCTGGAGGTTACAGGTTCTCCAGCCACTTGCTTTTAAGATTTGTAAAGGGCGCTGTGTTTTACAAATAAATATCTAGTGTGTTCTACGTTAGCCCATGAGGAAGATTCAACCCAAAATGATTTGCATCTACAGTTCCTGCAGCCCAACCTAGTTCAATTCTTTAGATTTTTCAAACGCGATTGGTGAGATTCATCACCAGGTATTCTCCTCGTATTATGAGTGATGACAACTCAGACTCCGCCCCCAGCAATGATTCTAGGGTGCGAGCTGGAAGAGCTGAGGAGGAAGGAGAGGTGGTGCCTCAGACCAGCTCACTGGGCATGAGTGGCAGCTCACCGTCATCAAATCCATCCAATGGCAGGACAGGGTCATCTCCAGGAGGCGAATCAGGACCCGCAGGTTTATCCAGTGATAACCGGGGGCAGAATTTGGATGATATGGACGCGCTATCGAGCGGCAACGACTCCGGAGAGAGGGAGAGCGAAGGAGGGCTGGAGAGAGAAAACGGCTCCAGGGGCCGACAGTCCATGCGAAGTTACCAGAGCTCTTCAAGTCATAATGGCAAAGATTCTGGCATGATGTTGGAGACCACTGAGAGTAACAAGAGGTAAGAGATGTGAAATGTGAGAGAGAGGGATATAGAACAAAGGAATAATATTTGTTTTGTTTTTTAAATAGAAAGTCATGGTAAGTGCTAATACACTGTCATTTTCCAACTCCCTTTCTTTCTTTGTTTCTTTTTATTCTCTGTCCCAGCACAAATTCCCAGAGTCTGTCTCCTCCCAGCAGCTCACTGGCATACAGTTTGTTGAGTGCAGGCTCAGAACAGGACCCTTCCTCCACCAGTGGCTGCAGCAGTGAGCAGTCAGCTCGCGTGCAGACCCAGAAGGAGCTGATGAGGGCGGTGAAGGAGCTCAAGATTCGCCTACCTGCAGAGAAGAAGACCAAAGGACGCTCCAGCACCATCAACGCCCTCAAATACGCCCTTAGCTGCGTCAAACAAGTCCAAGGTGAGGGGCCACTGTTTGTGTACTCCGTTTCCCCTTTTCGTTAAAAGGCAACTTTGGCATATGGAGTTTCAACTACGGAGTAAGTAGCGTTGGTTCAGTGGAATTGCAGTTTGCTTTGCAGGCAGCAGAGGGCTCGAAACATGAAAATTGTACCTTTTAAAGTATACATTCATGACTTCTTCTTTTTTTGTTTTCCAGCTAATCAGGAGTATTATCACCAGTGGAAAGTTGAAGAGTGTCATGGCTGCAGTCTGGATCTTTCCACATTTACCATAGAAGAGCTTGATAACATTACCTCAGAATATACGCTGAAAAACACAGTACGTGCCCACACACACACACACACACACACACACACACAAAGACACAACATACACATTAAAGTGTTCATACAATATTTTTCTATTGATGCTGTAGTCCCTCTATCATTCTCTTTTTCTCCATCTTGGTAATGCATTTGCACCCCCCTTCTCTCCCTCTCCCTCTCTCTCTCTCTCTCTCGTCCTCTCTGAGGACTCTAATACCTGTACTCTGCCTCAGTTTACAATATCCATCAAAGCCTCTTGTTTACTAAAGGGTCCTGTTTTTTCACAAAGAGTACAGTTAGTACATGTGAGACTGCCTGTTTTAATATAAATATATGTTACGAAAGAAGCAATAAGCTGGGTTAAGTAGTTGGTTTTAAATTCTCCTGATTGGTCCATAAGCATAATTTTGGCAGCTGATATTGGTAAACTCTTTATCATAAGTGGAAAAAAGTGTAATTGATGGTGGAAAACACCATTACTAGTACTGATTCGTTCATTCATTCATTCATTGTTGGTTTATTATTGGGGATTAATATTCAGTACAAACCTTTTGTTCCTTCTTAACAGAGTTTTTGCATTAGCCTTTTTTTGACATTTGCCTTTTTAAAGTCTGTGGTCTTGTGTAATTTATTCTTGTGCAATTGAATGATTGTTCATTAATTAAATCAGGCATTCACTTATGCCACACTGGCACGGAATAAACGTTGCCTATCAGGGGCTTGCGCGTGGTGCAATAGAATAGCGTTCTTCATATTGTCAGTAGATCATGAGATTCAGTCCGGACAATGCCCCAGCCATCTGTGACAAGGAGCCAAAGTAGCAAAATTGCCATGCTGTCTGGGTTGGAGGGATGACATCTTCTCTCTCCCTTCCCTGTCACTTGCCAATCGTGTGTGTGAGCTCATATGCAGAAGATTGAAGAATGAGCTTTCCTCCAAGTGCATTATGCTGTGCTGTGATGCAGAAGTGGCTGGCTTCATGTGTCTCAGAGGAAGCTTGTGTTAGCCTTCACTCTCACTAGCTGGTAGTTATTGTATGAGAGAGGAGAGTTGGCTAGTGGGTGGGAACTGGCAGGTGACCAAATTGGGGAGGAAAGAAAAAAAGTCACCTGTCAGCAAGAATGTGTGTGTGTGTGTGTGTGTGTACTAGCATACGTTCAGTTACAGGTCAAGGTTTCTTAAATATCAAATTTTATGTCAAAACTCAGATGTAATGATGTGGTAGTGTAACGTGGTAACAGTAAAGTCAATAGTGATGTATGCAAGCTATCGCTTTGACATTTTCTCCTTTCCTTTTTAGGACACGTTCTCCATGGCCGTGTCATTCCTGTCGGGGAAGGTGGTGTATATCTCGCCGCAGGGTTCATCTCTGTTGCGACGTAAACCAGAGAAGCTGCAAGGGGCACTGTTTTCAGAGCTCCTCGCCCCTCAGGACGTCAGCACTTTCTACAGCAGCACTGCTCCCTGCAGATTACCGACATGGGCCTCCTGCATGGGATCTGGTGCGTGTGTGTGTGTGTGTGTGTGTGTGTGTGTGTGTGTGTTTAAGTGCGCTCTCACTAGTTTCTAATCAACAAAGCTGGAGAACCTATTTGGCAAAGTATACTGGATGTCTAGTGGGGAATATTCATCAGTAGTGCCTGGAAATGTGACTAAGGTTGTTGAGAATTAATTTAATCACTGTTACAGTTTAGTAAATAGTCCATGTAATTGTTATTGTATTAATTATAAGCATGAACATTTATAACGACATACTAATCTTTCTCAGTTTTAACCATTAACGTTTTTTGAATAATATGAATATTTATTCAGATGATCATTTTTAATTATATTAGTTCTTAGTAGGATACGTTTTGGCCTTATTCTAAGGGTGAGCATGTTAAGAAATAAGAAATGTTGTTCCTGCACGTGTGTAGTGTCCCCTCCAGTGGAGTGTACCCAGGAGAAGTCCATGTTCTGCAGGATCAGCGCAGATGGCTCTTCCAGTGGAGACATGCGCTATTACCCGTTCAGGCTGACCCCGTACCTGCTCACACTGCGAGACTCTGACATCTCAGATCCCCAACCCTGCTGCCTGCTCATCGCTGAGAGAGTACACTCGGGATACGAGGGTAAAACCCACACCCTCTCTCCCTCTATCACTCAATTACATAAATATGACTTCAGCAGTGATTATATATCAAAAGTTACTGTACAGGAATAATTTATATAATCACCTTTATACACTCACCCTTATACAATTTTAACCATTTTTATCGATCCACATATTAAAGTGATTTGTTTTGTTCTGTCTGAACCACCAATCTCTTTTTCCATCTCTATCAGCTCCTCGTATTCCTCCAGATAAGCGGATCTTTACCACCAGTCACACACCCAGCTGTCTCTTCCAGGAGGTTGACGAGAGAGCTGTGCCACTGCTGGGTTATCTGCCTCAGGACTTGGTGGGAACCCCAGTGCTGCTCTGTCTCCACCCAGAGGACAGACCAATGATGGTGGCCATCCATAAGAAGAGTGAGTCTCTCTCTCTCTCACTCACTCACTCTCTGTTTTTTTTTTTTTTTGGTTTTTTTTTTTTCTTTCTTGTGCTTCTGTTTACATTTCCCTGGCCAGGAAATTGCTCCTCCACCACCTAGAAAAGGGCTCAGCCCCCACCTTTAAAAGGAAACTCACAATGCTTATGTACACTCATTCTCCACTTTAATAGAGACACCTGTACACCTGCTCATTTATGAGAACCTGCTCAGTTATCTGATCAGCCAATTACATGGTAGCAGCACAGTTCATAAAATCATGCAGATACAGGACAAGAGCTTCAATTAATGTTCACATCAAACATAAGAATGAAGAAAAAGTGTGATGTCTGTGACTTTAAAATAACCATGGCATGGTCATCGGTGCCAGACGGGCTGGTTTGAGTATTTCAGAAAGTGTTGATCTCCTGGGATTTTCACACATAGCAGTCTCTAGAGTTTATACAGAGTGCTGAGAAAAACAAAAAACACTGAGTGAGTGACAGTTCTGTGGGTGGAATTATTAATGTGGTCTCAGACTTTTGGAGCCCACTGTATATATGGAGCATGTAAAGTACATGGTGATTAGTCGTGGGTGTAGTTTATGGATGAATTGGGTTCTGTGTGTAATATTTAACATGTTTGTAGATTTTATATATGCTAATTATAGTTCACATTAACAGGCAACAAATAATACTAGTAAATGATGTCAGTGCACCCAGCACCACTGTTTCACCCCTTCATTGCACTTGCTGTACCTATAGTTCCAGGAAATTGGTCAAAAAACATGAGTGCCCACTTAAAAAAAAAAAAAAAAGGAGACGTTCCCATTCCTCTTATGTAAACCTCAGACTTTAATACTCTACTAAATAAAATCTTCAGTACTACTAAATAAAAGAGCGAGCATGATGATTTCAACATGTGACCATTATAATAGCAATGTACTGTCATTCGCCTTTCTCCCTTTTCTTTTTAACTTCTCTCTTTTTAATGGTTTTACTGAGACTAGCCAGTGGTGATATTAATATATAACACTTGTAATGGCTGTGTAATATACTGTCATTCTCCTTTCTCCTTTATTTCTTACTTTCTCCCTTTTTCTTTCACTCAGTTTTAATATAAGACTAGTTAAGAAAAACATGACATGGCTTCTTTATACAGGTGTCTGAAAAAGAAAGTGCACATTTTTTCAAGTTCCTGGTTTTATATGTATAAGGACACATAATTCTCCATTAGGTGAATCTAATTTCAGGTGCCAGACAGCGCATTAAAATTCCACTATGCCATTATCTATTAATACCAAGAAATAAGCCAATGTCCAAAAACCATGTGGGAAAAACAGTAGCTCATAGAACCCCTTCTAGCAACAATAATCATTTTCTCTCACTCAGGAGAAATTTTGAAGAATTTCTTCATAATAACATTGCGTTAGTTCATTGAAGTTTATGGGCATTTATTTATGCACGGCTTTGGGATTTGATTAGAGGCTTTTTATAAAGTCTGCTTGTTTGTCCAAAAAAAAAATAATAATAAGTACAGAATTACTGCACTCAATTGATTATCATTGTATAGCATTTATAAAGGTAAAACTGTCCTAACAAAAATGTCACACCTTTATAGAAGTTGTCACACTTCCTGATAATCAACTGAGTTGTGTAAGCGTGTTCTTATTTTTTTTCCTCCCATTTTGGCTTATTACATGTCAAAAAATAAAACAACTACAGAGTATAATCTCGTATACAGTAATGTTGTCTGTTACCTGAGACTAGAGTTGTTTAATTATAATATTGGTGATGACTGGAGGGTGTGCTTTTGTCCTAATTTGTTTACATTGAATCAAAGAGCAGAACGCATAGTCTAAAAAAGACATTATTTTTATTTTGTCTCTCCGTAGTTCTGCAGTTTGCAGGGCAGCCGTTTGAACACTCTCCACTGCGAATGTGTGCCCGGAATGGAGAGTATCTGACTATCGACACTTCCTGGTCCTCCTTTGTTAACCCTTGGAGCAGGAAGGTGGCATTCATCGTGGGTCGCCACAAAGTCCGAACGTAAGGACTTCAGCATGCTCATAAATATCTAAGACCCCCTGACAAAATAGTGTTTTAGATTACTGTTTAAATGCAGCATGGCGATGATTACAAATGAATAAAGATGAGTCCGTAACGGATACATTAAAAATGAACTCGCAGAGAAGCTGATTGTGAATTTGTGTAGTCAAGTAATCAGTCAAAAAAAAAACCAACTGTAATCTGATTATGAATATAATGTATCTTTCTCTCATTTTTGTAATCATATAACGCATACCTGTGTTTTCACAATACATTGAAAAGCCACACACACACACACACTCAAAACTATTATAATATTCTTATCCTTGTGGGGACAGTGGGTCCTGACCAAGATATAAAAAACATGCCCACACACACACAGAGCATGTGCATTGTCACAGAGGTGTCCATATGCATCCTACTTGCGCACACACCCACATTCATCCTTAATGTTCATCACAATCCACCCACATCAACCACTCAGTAACACATGCACTACCATGTGCAGTTTCTCAGACAAACATAGGCACAATGTTGGGGATGTTTCCCCCACAGTTATTTCCTTTTCCCCTCTGCTGTTCATCATGTTATCAGCTAGACAGCTTTACTCCATAATCAGTTCTCCCATTATACACTGACTCATCCAGTGCCTGTTCCACAGCCTTATTTTCTAACACACACACGCACACAGACGACTACCCCTTTTGACTTGCATCTTTCACATGGTTATGTAAACAGTCTCTCTCTTTCTTTTGCCCACCCACACTACACATGCTTCCTTACACAGAAAGCATTTACATATTAAAGTGTAAACGTTGTGTCTTATGGTGTACATGAAAATAAATGATCTCATTAATCAGTTCCGTTTGCATAACAAGTCCTCAGGCTTTAGCATTGTTTTATATTTCTTCTGGACACACAGAGCATTTGTAACCAAAGGACAATCGATTTTGGGAATTTGGGAATTTGATATGCTGATGATCTGTCCACCTCTGTGTATTGTTGTGCAGTCTGCAAATCAAAGATACACCTAGGTATGTCTTCTGTGTTCTGACTTCCTCGTCATCCCTTTGTTCCTTCAGTTCTCCACTGAATGAGGATGTGTTCACCTTGCCGAGGGCTCTGGAGGAAAGCGCCTTGACTCCGGATATCGCACAGCTCAGCGAGCAGATCCACCGGCTTCTGGTTCAGCCCGTACACAGCAGCAGCTCGCAGGGCTATGGCAGTCTGGCAAGTAATGGCTCCCATGAGCTGCAACCCAGTGCCGCTTCATCGTCGGAGAGCAACGGCACCACTCTGGAGGACCCAGGTCAGCTTCACAAACCGGTGAGCACACACATACACACTCAGCGTGTAACACAGTTACACTCTCTGTATCAGTTTCGTGTACTAAATATTCCAAACACTATCTGTATTCAGATTTAAACCCAAAGTGAGCATAAACCAATCTGTCAGTTCTGTGTACAAACACACACACACACACACACACACACATACACACACACACACCAGCAATGAGATTCTACCTGAGATTTTCGACTTAAATCCATTTGACTTGGTCTTGGACTTTCTTAGCTATAACTTGACTCAACTTGGAGCTGAGTTTATGAAATTTACACTTGAAAGTCAGCATGTTTTGACAAGTTAATAGGCCACATCATTGTTTTTGCAACAATTCAAAATACATCGATCACACTATCCTACTACAATCAATTCATTAAAGTCTTCCTCCTCTATCTGAGCCCCAGTTTAGGAGTTGACTCGGATTTGACGTAGGAAGCAGCTTAAGGACTGAAGACTTAAGGGATGAAATTAATTAGACTAAAGAGCTGCTTACTTGAGGCTTGGTTTGTCCTTCAGGGTGAATGACCTGATATTACACACGCACAAACAAAGTACACTCTACAGTCACAATGTTCCCTATGTAATGATTCAAAACTATTGCAGTCAGGCTCACATTTAATTTTACTATCATGTTAGTTTACTTTTTAGGTGAACAGCTAGTGAGTATAGTTCATTTTCTGTGCACAGTTTGCTTTAATCATCAGTTAGCCACTCCTTGATCAGTGGTCAGTCATGCAGGTAGATCTGTCTGCAAGGAGACCATGGGTTCCTGGTTTCTCAGGCTGTTGGAAAAATTAATTGTTAGGCTTGTGCCAAAGAGCAGAGCACTAAGTAGCCATCAGTGGGGGGAAGATGTAGTCTTTTATGTAGCACTGCCTGCTGGTGTGGATGAGGTATTTCTCATCATTCAGTTCATTTCACTGTGTGAGTTTTGGAATAGCTGTTTTTCATCTGATTAATCATCTGTGGTAAATCAAAAAGATCAGAATATATGTCCTTAACCATGACTCAGGATTATGAGGTTGAAGTCACAGTAGTTGCTAGGCAAGATGTACAGAGAGATAAAGGCCCACAGAGAGCTAGTTTTTAAAGGCCTTGTTGTATGTCTGTTTTCTCTCTGAGCAGATGACCTTCCAGCAGATCTGTAAGGATGTTCACATGGTAAAGACAAGTGGCCAGCAAGTGTTCATCGATTCCCGTAACCGCCCCCCTCCTAGGAAACACACTGCCACAGGTACACACATGCATCCATACAAAACTCCCAGTCTACACTGTGATCTATTTTGCAGAAGATATTTCCTTGCAAGGTGTCTCTTAGCAGTTGCTTATTCAACTGTTTTCTCTTCTTTGAACAGGTTCTTTGCGAGCTGTAGTGGACACTGTGTCAGATGTGGCCCCACCCTCAAAGGATCCAGTCCTCTCTCAGCTGGTGAGGAAGGACCCGCCCAGTGCGTACTCTTACCAGCAAATCAACTGCCTAGATAGTATTATACGGTAAGTGTGTGCAGTCAGACGTGTGTTCCTGTTCCTATGACACATCTAAAGTGTGTAACAAACAACACCTGTCTTCATCCGTTTCTCCCCTACTACCATTGCAACAGCAATCATGTGTTCTTAGGGCACTTTCACATGGACAGGATTTAATCTGTGACTCAATCACTGGTGTGTTTTAAAAAAAAAAAACTAAAAAAAAAAACTAAAAAAAAAGCCCTCTGTATGCTTTGTGTTAACATAGCAATTACAGTTGAAGGCAGACACCTTCCAGTAAAACTACACGGTGAAAATAAGATTCATCCCTGTTTCAACCAAATTCACAAGTGAACCAATAATGCAATGCATTTTGGGTTGCAGGCTGTATATAAATTCAGAAAAACATCGTTAATAAAAAAAAAATTCTGATTATTTAATACCGATTATTGAGTAAAAGATTTTTGTGATGACCTTTCACAAAATGACAGCCACACAACCCTTTGCATATGTTTTTATATATAATATATATATTATTATTAGTGCAAAGTGAAACTGAATCAGACCAAAATATCAATTTCACTGATATAGACTAATAAGTAAGAAAGCAAGTGTTCAAATAACGGTGTGTATGTACAATAACAGAAGTGCATCCTGGCTGTAGGTATCTGGAGAGCTGTAATGTCCCAAACACAGTAAAGAGGAAGTGTGGCTCCTCCTCCTGTACCGCATCCTCCACTTCTGATGATGATAAGCAGCAAGCCACCCCAAACAACCCTAAAGGTAATCACCATTTCTCATCCAGTGCCCTGTTTCACACTAACTTGAAAGAGTAAAACACATGTAGTGTATGATAGTGTATGATAGAATTTGCTGCTATAACTTGGAGTGTTGTGTGTGTGTGTGTGTGTGTGTGTGTGTGTGTGTGTGCATGCGTGCTCTAGGTCCGTCAGTAGCTCTGGTTAGTGAGAGTACATCACTGCCAGCCCTGACTTTACACAGTAAGGCAGAGAGTGTAGCATCAGTAACGTCGCAGTGTAGTTTCAGCAGTACCATTGTCCATGTGGGAGACAAGAAACCCCCAGAGTCAGGTGAGCAGGTTTATTGTATATATTTTTGCGTGTGACTGTGTCTTTTTTGTCTAGTCATAACATTTAGAATATTCTTAAGACTGATTTATATGTGCTGTTTACTACACATATGTGCATGCAAGATAACCATGACCACGAATTACGCAACGCATCCGTGTAGTGCAGTAACAACATAAATAGTGGGGGCAGTATAGCTCCATGTGACGCTGTGTCCGCTACAGAATAAACAAGCTAACATCTCAAATCACATTCTTATATACCACTCTAGACCATTATTGAGTACTAGCACTAGCCGTTTTTTTTATTACCGTTATCGTTTGAGTTTTAAAAGGAAACAAACTCGGTCTTTTTAACGCCGCTGTGCATGAAATTGCTAAACATTTATAGTCTGACTTGGAAACCAAATGGACAGAGATATTTTGGCTCTGACTTGCCATCTAGTGGGTGCCGTTGTTAATCCTCCAGATTTACATAAGATATGCAAGTGAGTATGTGAACAACGGCACTCGGATCGAAGCTGCACACATGCACGTACGTGTGGTGAAAATAAAGCATATTTGCACCTTTATAGGTTTATTAATAGACTCTTATTCTCTCTCTCTATCAGACATTGTAATGGAGGAAGCCCCTACAACTCCTATACCTGCTCCTCCTGTCCTTCATACTCTTCCTCCACCTCCTCCTCCTCCTCCAGCCATTGCAGCTGCTCCTTCTCTTCCCCCTCCATCAACTCCACCAAGCCCAGCAGTTACAACTGAGAGAGATGGAGTCAGGAGAGGAGGAGCAGCAGCAGGAGGAAGTGGAGGAGGAAGGCTGGGACTGACCAAAGAGGTGCTTTCTGCACATACTCAGCAAGAGGAGCAGAACTTCATGTGTCGGTTTAGGGATCTGAGTCAGCTGAGAGTGTTCGACCCAGCTTCAGTACTTCGCCGGCATACCACCACACCAATCACTAGAGGTATGATTATAAGTGCACATATACACACATGCATACACAAACAGAAACAGACAAGTGGGAATTACACACACTTGTATCTCCTCTGGCAGCTAAGATAGCTGTGTTTTGATGTCTCGTCTTGTTTGTTTGTTTGTTTGTTTTTTTGTTTGTTTTTTTAAATGTATTTTTTCGTTAAGACAATCCCATTCACTCACATTACTTATTTACAGGAAATGCTTTGAATATCAGGTATTCAGACTCGACACACTTTCTAATGCAAGCTGCAGATTTTTTTTTACTCCTCCTGAAGTGTACTGCCACAATTCACAAGTACTGACACAAACAACAGCAGGAGATTGAGAGGAATGTGCACCAGCGTATCAGTTAGTTTCAGGAAGAGACCTTTACCATCTCCGCTTCCAGGAAAGTTTCTGTTCAGCATGCCCTTATTCTGCAGCATGCCCTTATCCTGGCAAATAACCTTGGTTTATTGCTTTATGGTCATGTGGCTGAATGACATGATGCCTGATGCTGCAGTGGGAGTGTATGCCTCTGTATAAATTGAGGCTGGCTCGGACTAAAATGCGGTCTACTGTGAGTGACATCACTTCTCAATACAAACAGGACCCATAGTATACTCCCACCCCCAAAACTGATTGGCAGGTTTCTGTGAAAGGCATCGGAAATGGAAAGGGATTTGCGTTTCCTTTTGAAATTTGGCAGACGCTGTACGTTCGTGTAAATGAAAGTGTGAACGGTAATATACGATTTGCATTTTCATTTGAATTATGTCACAATTTATGCTTCCGTAAATGGGAAACACAATTGCAAATACAGTTTGCAATTGCTTTTGAATATTGTCAGCAAAATAATTCTATTTCATCTCTTTCATCACCCTTAAGCTGACCAGCTGTCCTCTGTCTTTGTGAATATAACTAACTGACCTTTCAAGCTTAATACTGTTCTTGTATGCCTTAAGACAGCCACGGTTGTTCCGGTTCCCAAAAGAACAAAGATAACTGGCTTTAATTACTTCACACCAGTGGCTCTCATCCCTGTAATTATGACCGCACTAATGGATCTGTACATGATGCAGTCAACATCGGTCTTCATTTTGTATGAAAGCATTTGGACTCCGCATGTACATATGACATGATTCTCTTATTTCTGCTCAGCTATTATCACCATCATTCCTGAGCTGGTTCCTCTTCCATCAATAAGAAGACTCAAAAAAAGGATGTACTGGATGTCTTACGGTAGTTGGCCATACATTCCTTTACTTGGCCATACATGTGCAGTTCTACACTGCCACCATTAAAAAGAATTCTTATATCAGTCATTAGCACCTGGTTTGTGGCTTACTCACAGGCAGACCTCATAGACTGTGGTTTGCCATCACTGTATGACCTCTATGTCTCCAGAATGCAATGTCATGATGTAAAATTCCCTCCCCTTGCTGACATGTCCTTCCTATGTCAACCTGACAGTAGCATTTAAAAATGTATATGTTTGGTGAAGTTACTTTTGCATTAGACATTGATGGAAACCCTTTTATTTGTGCTTTCATATACCAATTCCTTCCTCTCTCTCAGGTGCATGCTGTTCACGTGATTACCCCACAATGAGCAACAGTGGTCGTCGGCGTGGTAGAGGTGGTAAGAGGTTGAAACATCAGGAGACCTCGGAGCAGGGGACCTCTTTGGGCCAGTCAGGCCCAACAGGAAGCCTCTCCACAGGTGCACCTGCACAAGACGGGGTTCCTAACGCTTCCTTCCCTCTGGCTCCTCCAACAACCTCATCTTCTTGGCCTCCTTCAGTGGGCTCCCAGAATAGCCTGCCCTCTGTGCCCTATCCACCAGGCATGTTGCCCTTTTATCCCCTCTATCCACCCCTCTCTCACCCCATCACTGACCCCTCCATGCATACTGGCCTTCGCTTTCCCATTCAGAATCCGCAAGTGGCGCCTCCCATGGTGCCCCCCATGATGGCGTTGGTACTTCCCAACTACATGTTTCCACAAATTGGCACAACCATGGCCCAGCCTGTTGCTGCAACTATGTCTCAGCCCTTCTACAACCCCACGGTGTCTTTTCAATACCCCACAGGGAGCACTGCCCCTCCAGCACCCACTCAGACAATAACACCAGCCCCAAGAATCCCATCCCGCTGTAGCACACCTCAGTCCTACAGCCAGAGGGAAGGAGGGGTGGAAAGAGAAGGGACAGAGTCACCCCTTTTTCAATCCCGATGCTCCTCCCCTCTGAATTTGCTTCAGCTGGAGGAGTCACCAACCAGTCGGCTCGAGGCAGTGACAGCACTGGCCTCTGGGCAACAGGCCACACCTCCTGCCGGTGGACAAGGAGGCGGTGTTGGAGGATCGGCAGCAGCCAATCAGAGAAGTGCAGCAGACTCCAAAGAGAATGAAAATGTGAGAAGAGTTATATTGTTTTTGGAATACATAAAAATTTTTTTTGTGAAAATAGGAACTTATTTATCTGAGAGAAAGGGGTGGTCCTTCAGTAAGTGGAAGTTCTAATGACCCTAGTTTTATGTGTTTTAAATTAATAGAGCTTTAAAGAGCTTATTTTCAGTGACTTCCAACCTGACTGTGTTTCTTACTGCTCGTCTAACTCGGTGGAAACTATTCCTCTTCCTAGGGAGAAGCCAATGAATCAAATCAGGATGCCATGTCCTCCTCCAGTGATCTGCTTGACCTGCTTCTGCAGGAGGACTCGCGATCGGGCACAGGCTCAGCTGCCTCGGGCTCTGGGTCCTCAGGCACAGGGTCCTCAGGATCTGGTTTAGGTTCCTCAGGGTCTGGCTCCAATGGATGCAGCAGCTCTGGGAGTGGAACAAGTAAGTAGTGCTTGAAAATAAAATTGATTCTTTAAAAGTTAGTGTAGTTTATAGTTGAAGTATTTATTTAGATAGATAAACATTATTACAACTACGATTACAATTTACTATAGTTTAATATGTTTTTACTATGGTACCTTACAGTATTGATTGGTAAGGTCTAAACCATGATTGTTTGAAGAACACATTTTAATATTGGGTTGATGTTTGGTATGGGCGCCATGGTCATTTACAGTATTATTTTTATGGTTTGACTATAGAGATGCTAATAAACATGGTGATTGTTTGTGAGGAAGTTTAGATTAAGAGATTAAATAAGTTCTCTTACTAAAAATCATATTTTGCAGTATTCTCATTTTACTAAAGCTATTACACATGGGATTAACTTGGTGTCTTGCTTTCCCTACAGGAAGCAGCCAGAGCAGCCACACGAGCAAGTACTTTGGCAGTATAGACTCGTCTGAGAATGACCATTCACGTAAGCAGACAGCAGGGGGCAACGGAGAAGCCCAGTTCATTAAGTGCGTACTGCAGGATCCCATCTGGCTGCTTATGGCCGACACAGACGAGAAGATCATGATGACCTATCAACTGCCCATCAGGTTAAAAAATAAAATACATAGACACACAAACGTAAAATCCGATAGAAAGATACATTCAGAATTCAAAACCTGCACTTCATATGATGGGGAATTTTTAGCTTGTTTCGTCAGTTCCTTTAAGAAATGCAACCAAGGCATAAACTTTAACTCTAGTAGAATTTTCACTCATACTTTATGCAAACACACTAGAGGTTTGATTATACTTAATGAATTCAATTCGTGTGTGTTTGGCAGAGACAGACAGACTGTACTGAGTGAGGACAGCGTTGCATTGAGAGCCATGCAGAAGCATCAGCCTCGTTTTACTGAGGAGCAGAAGCGGGAGCTGAGTCGGGTTCACCCCTGGATCCGCACAGGACGCCTGCCACGTGCCATCAATATATCCGTAAGTTTCCATCAAAAAGTCTGCTCTGGGCTTTTCCGTTAGCACGTCTCTCGTCACAGTTCGTCTGTCCTGATTAAAGAAAGTGAAAAATAGTTAGGGCGAGCATAAGCCCGACAATTACTAGTCTAAGAGACACTACTTATCAAAGAAAAAAAATCACAGTTCATTTCAATTAAGAGTGGGTTGGTTTTTTTTATTTTCTTGGAATACTGTATTTAATGAATAATAAAAGAAGAAGCAGCATTTATTGGTCACATATACATTACAGCAGTGAAATTATTTTCTTCACATATCCCAGCTTGTTAGGAAGGTGTGGTCAGAGCGTAGGCTCTGGGCTCAGAATAAAACACAACAGGGTTGATTGTTTTAGGAAAATAATCAAAGACATGGCGGTGTGATGTCGCCCAACATGAAGCAGAGTTACTGTTGCCAACCTGATGCTTAGTATGTAGCAGTAACTTGTGGAACGTCTGTAAACAGATTCTTCTCTGTTTTCATTTATATTATAGGAGCCATGAATAGTTGTTGCCTCAACAGTCTCTCCTTTTTTAGACTCACCAACATGAACCTTCTGCCAGAATCCATTATCCTCGAAACATGTTTTATTAGATTGTACTGGTCTTAATCCCATGAGAAAGCTTTTTTTTAATCGTCAACACTCTGGAAGAAATTTTTAACAAAGTCAAACATAATGCAATTTTAGGAAAAATAGATTTTATAAACCTTATATAGAGTCCCTTAGACATTTCTCGCCATGAAAATAGCCATAGATGGCATGGTGTTAAAAAACAAACAAATAAATAAATAATACTCTCCAGGCTCTCCTGCGATCCTGTGTAGGGTAAGCGTTACAGAAAATGGATGATTGATGGATTTGAACTCAATCCCCCTTCTAACCAATCTGATTTGAGAATTGACCGTGCTCTGATGTGAGCCTCAGTGTGAAAAGGTTAAAAGTAATACACATACGATGTTGGCTTGTTATGATGTTAACAATTTTGAAATTTTAGAAAATTTCCATGATTTTTTTCCTAACCATATTATTATTTCAGTATAGATACAGCTGTATTTAATGTTACCTGTACTGAGGTTAAAGTATTGGGATCACGACAATACCACATTAATATCTAACATTGTAATCCATCATGATAATACTAAATCCTTAAAATATATTTAGCTTGAATGACGTATGATCGATGAAGTTTTTAATTACTGTTGCATTGTACTATATTGTGTTGAGTGTTATTAGGCTCATGGCGTCAGTGTGTCCTCAACTGCCATCATGGAAGACATTGGAGACAAACATGCTCTGTCTTTGCCTTTCATTGCAGGGATGTGTGGGCTGCAAATCTCCTCCTTCAGTGCCTCCTGCTGCCCCCTTTGACGTCGAGATCCATGACATGGAGCTGTGTAGCGTGCTCGACGTGACAGAAGATGGCGCCAGTGGTGAGAAATGCATGCAGCCAGAAACGGCTATGGATGTCCGAGAGGCACAGCATCGGATAGATGCAGATGAGGAAGAGAAAGGACAGGCCAGAATGACCACACTGGTCAGTGATCAGGAAATGGCAGCTGAGGAACAGGAAGTTACTTCACAAATGGAGGATGAAGAGGAGAAAGGAGGCCATGCAACTGATATGAGACACTGAAATGATAATGTTAGCCCACGACTGGTGGGGAAAATGACTTCATACTCACAGCTGATGATGTCAGCAGTGGGATATTAACAAAAAAAAAAAAAAAAAAAAAAGACTATAGCACTAACAGCCAAGCATACTGACTTTTGGGCACAGTTTTTCTTTTTCAGAAAAAATGTACAGTAAATGTAAACTAGTGCGGTATGTTGTGAGGTTTACCAGTGACACTGTGGAGAGTGGAATTACCTTGTTAGGTTCTTAAATAAAAGTGACTCTGATTTGTTTTTATACAAGTTTTAAAAAAAAAAACAACTGTATTTATTCGTATAGCCGAACGCAGGTCAGAAAGCTGCAACGGCTGAAAAATGATGAATGTGAAAAAAGGCCACTTTATTGTAAGACTGTGACACCACTGCTCTGCACACTGCCCCGGTTCACTTTTAGATAATTGCATTGGGGATGGTTTGACTTGTTAACTAGACCTCTTCAGTTGTTCCGTTCAGCTCCAGCTTTGAGAACTCGCAGGACTGTGTGTTGTTCTGTAACTCTGACCAGTCCCATTAAACTGATTACAGTGTTACTAAAACGAGCGAAAATATGCAGGCTTCGGCTCAGTATCACTGCCTTTTGCAGATGATTTATCTGCAGTTTACATGTGCATTTAGACCAAATTTCACAGGTTGATTTATTTTTTTGGAGGTTCATTAGTATTTTTATATATTACTGAGGTAGTTTCTGTCCAGAGATTTGTACTTGTACTATCTGCAGCGTGTGTTTAATCCATATGGATTGCTCGTTAATATTTCTGTCGCTTGGGCAGCAGAAAGTGTTTTTGGCTAATGATTGCTTCACATTTATTTTCTCCTCCATATACAAAGTAAAAGGCCTTGTAGTATGGAATTAAATTTGAGCCAGAAGTACTGAACATAACTTTTCAAGAAACGAACAAAAATATACAATGTGAGATTTGGATCGACAGCTCGAGTGTCCAGCTGAAGAGGAGGATGACGTCATACGAGACTACTCAAACCTCAAATATTAATTATGAACGAATATACTGACTAAGTAAGCAAGTAATTTCCACTACAAAGTACAAACAATATGACTATACAGAGAACCGCATCCAGAACGTTCTCCAGAATTCACAACACTGAAGTCTCTGCTTCCTTGGCAGGGAACTGTCCATCCGAATCTCACTAGCCAATGAGAGTAAAGCACTGTTAAGCCCTGCCCACACAAGAGGTTTGGGCTAGAATGGTGAACGTAAACTTGCGCAGTGCATTCATAAACCACGATTAGCGAAAACGAAGTTTAGGTAACTGTTAACAAAGAACACTGTTTAACTGAAGACCATGTTTCAGTTTCAGAGAGTTTTTCTTCTTTCTCATTGTATGTTTTTGTTCCGTTTCTTGAAAAGCTACGGTCAATACTTTTGGCACAAATTGAATTCCATATTGTAGCCAGTGGCATCATCAGTAACAGGTGCATGATGGGTAGGAGAATGTATGAGCATGGTGGACAGTCATAGGGCATCGAAAACGCACAGTGGTGCACGTGTGGTCTCATTTTCACTATAGTGTCTCGCCTTAGTTATATGTGCTCGGCAATTATAGAAGAAAATGATAGGCTTAGTAAACACCAGTAATCGTGTAAAGAGTGTTTAGAACAGGGCAGACAATAACGTCCTTCTCTTTTCTGTGTAATTCTGTTTTAATCATGTCGTGCTCAGCTTTAGTGATCTTGAGTGGTTTCTTAAGTATTTTTGTGAATTTCTTTGTATATAAAAAAATAAATAAAATCAAAACTTTCCTTTTATAACATGGTGACATTTCTCTAGGCAAAATTCACAGGTTATGATCATTGGAAAAGGCCTTCAGCGTGGAAGTGAAATGTCTTCATTTTAATTGTTGTCCTAAACCTCAGTCTTTTCTAGGTTAAGGCAAGAATGTGGCCTGAGCTTTAAAAAGGTCCTGACGTGGCCACATGGTGGTTTTTCCCGGAGACACACACACACAGTTGTCTTGCATTCACATTTCTTTTTTTTTTCTCACATTTCAAAGATTAAAATGATTGTTAAAGAGACAGACAGGTCAAAATGGCAGGTTTAATAAGATGCTTTGCTTGTGCCTGTGGTCTTAGTGTGTGGTTGTTTTTCTGCCAAACTTGAACTTGAAGCATGCAGATCTCAAGACAGGATCCTGTATGAATAAGGCTCAGTCACGACTATTGTGAAGAAATGAAGTGAATGGACAGAAAAGGATTAAACCATCAGTCATATGTGGTTATGTGGCCTTGGAAGAAAAAATCCATTTCTATATTTGTGGGTTCTTTCAGTCATTCTGAAAAAAAAATAGAGAGAGTGAAAGAGGGAGGGCAGGCATCCAATAGGAAGGCAGTTAAGCATTTGGTCCTTCAGTCTGTGGACCTTCGCTCCCGCATACAAACATCAGTATCACTGTTTAAATACTGAATCCTTGACCATTTAATAAACATTACAGCTAAAATCCAAACATATCATTCCCTCCCAGAATCTCTCTCACTCTCTCACACACACACACACACACACAAACACAGAGACACACCAGCCCTTGATTAGGTGTGTGTTTGGGTGTGAGGGCATTTATCTTTCCATCATTCCAAAACCAACAGCATCTGGTAGCTATTCCCAATCTCTCTCTCTCTCTCTCTCTCTCTCTCTCTCTCCTTCCTCAATCCCCCTTTCACGGTTGCCACCCTGCTCCTTCTCCACGCCCCTACAGTCTCCTCCTGTCCTGCGTCCTCTCGCTCGGTCCTTGTCCTCTCTTCTCTGAAAGGCAGGATGAGGAGTGGTGTGTGTGTGTGGTGTGTGGGCCTCCTGGTTTTGGGGTTGCGATGGACGCAAGGACAAAGTCAAACTAACTTCACAAGGTGAGAGTGTGTGTGTGTGTGTGTGTGTGTGTGTGAGAATGCATGCACTCACTGTGCTGTAATTAGTGAGTGTAGGGTTGGCAGGTTACTGCAGAACTGAGCTGTTTCATTTTCGCATGTCTGAAGAGAATGAATAGTTTTGCTGGTGTTTTGTCTATCAGAAAGCACGGTTATTGTTGAGGTTAATTTAAGGTTATTATTGTAGTGGGAGGTGTGTATGTGAAAGAGAGAGTCAGTTTTAATCAAACCATTAGTTGTTGCATATGCATTAG
>JANDJT010000206.1:22458916-22463216 GCA_024331685.1 Stegophilus panzeri | reverse complement strand
ATTCATTCATTATGGGTAGCCAATTTATCCTGCTCAGGGTCATGGAGGAGCTGGAGCTTATCCCGGGAGAACTGGGAACCCTGGATGAGATGCCAGGGCCCCATGCACAAACACACACACACACACACACACACACACACACAGAGACACACAGACACACATTCATTCACCCACTCATTCACATTAGAGGCAATTTAACCATAGACATTCTACCCATTGACATGTTTTAGGAGATATATAGGAGATCATATATACACATACAAGCTTACACAAGCTAATGCAAATATTTGCAAATGTGCACCTGCTCAGTGAAGTACACTGAAATTTGAATTATTCAAAATACGCTGCAGCTTCGGGGAATCTCCGTTCACAAACCAAAAAGGTTTTTCGCACAGCATCTGACACAGACACTCAGTAAACAGCAAACAGACCTTGTTGATCCAGCAAGTTAAATTTATTCATTTCTAATAATAGTGTTTGATTACAGTGAAAAGGAATAACAATCTACTCATACAATTATATTAACTCTTAATCTATAGTTGAATAACTATATCTCAGTCATTAAGATAGAAGTAGAATGATCTACATATGTAAATCATAAATAAGACTGAATCAAAATCAGTCATAAAGCATAGCGTGTCCGGGAACGTCAGATCACAATCCTGCCTTTTTGTTTAACCCTGAGAACTAGGACTGGTCGAGTCTAGTGGTTCTGTAACTGCGTCTGTCAGGTCGAATCACTTTACATCAGACACCTTTATAAATGACTATTACACATTTATAATAATCTAATGTAATGTACGCACTATCTAGATTTCCCTACAGAGTATTATATATGTCTGAATGATTATATTAGGATGGAATTGATACAAACATATTAACACTAATTCTATTCTGTTTCAGCTGCATTATTTTCACATGTTTTAAGAATGAGGTCTTTCTGTCATGTTAAATAGATTGCAAAATGAGGGCAAAGAAGTCGCTCTAACATTGAAGTTTGTTGTACACACACTCGCACCAGATGCTAAATCATATTCTTCACAATATATTACATATATTAACTAGCAATATTATTGTGGGAAAGGACAGTAGGCTTTCTAAGCAAAAGTATATTCTTGAAGTGTTAGCATAATGAAGTCTATACACAAAGCTGGTGCTACCACACATTTTGTGATACATAACAAATTTGTGTTTATCATGGCATTTCCTCACAGTATAGACAGACTTTAATCATAAATGTACTATAAATAACATTTGATTCATGAAGTATGGTATAACCTGAACTAGGAGGATATGAAATGTCTATTGAAATAGGACAGACCATTATATAATGACACGTATACCACAGCGCTTTCTTGAATTCTTGAATCTGATTGGTCGGAAAATGTTGATCAATTTTCTATAACAGCAGGGCTATGACCATAGCGCCTGCTGTAATTCAAATGATGGGTTTATGTTAATAAACTTGTTCTAATTTGTTATCATTTCTATAGTAACAGCTCTTTCACAGGGACTTGTATGGTTGAACACTGTAACATACTATAACATAAGTTGCCATTAATCATTGGACAACCGCTGTGGTATAAGAGGTATAAAACACTTCAGAACATGGTTTATTGGAAAATATTTAGCTTTGGGGTGGTAACAGCTCTCCACTTCATACCACCCCGGCGTTGATTATTTTCCTATAACAACACACCCCGTCATGATTTATTCCATGCACCATATACATAGAAAATCCCAATAAGTGCAAGCCAATAGAGGCAAAATATTTCATTGCACAACAGAAATGCCTCACTCACCACTGACTCATTATCAAGTCATAAATGAATGAAGCAAATATAGCAGGCACATTCAGAATTGAGATTTACACACATTGTTAACTTATATTCTATTTTATAAACATTAGTCTTTTAAACTGTGCAAATGTACTCATAGTAACCGTTACTGGCAAGGCTTCTCTCTACAGTCTATCATAAAGGTATCGCTGACGTTTTAGCCAGACATAACACAGCATTAGATTTTGTAATGACAGCTTTATGACAGAATGCTGAGTAGCATGCAGTAACTGTGTACCGAGTGGGGAGAGATTATATGCACCAAGGCCTGCATTCAGGAAGCATTTCAATTCAAGTCTTTTTTCCCTACATACATGTACTGACAATGAGAAGCATGTAAGAAGGGAATCTAATCTTAGATGTGCACTCTTGCCAAGGAATTATTACTGTACACAGGCCTAAACAAGTCTAGCACTGACATCTAAGCACTTAGTTGTCACAGTGGTATATTTTACGCTTTCTTTTGGGTTCAAGTAATATTCAGAACCAGCTGCAAGAGGTAAGTGATGGAAAGAAGGGCACTGGTAGAACTAGGGAGATTGTTGTCTACAAAGGAGTAATGTAACATTAATAATGGATTTGTAATTAAGTAAACAACAGGCAAAGCACTCGTAATCACTGAAATGCCCTTTAGTGTACTATTTCCGAAAGCATCTGGTTGATTATGTGCAAATTCAGCTCACCAATGGGAAACCTGGCTAAAAATCATGTTGATATGTCTACAAAACTATGTTATGGCTTCTTTTTCTTCATCTGAACTTATAAACCTCCATGCTCACCACATCCCTTCTTCTCCTAATTTAAACAATGCACCTAAAAGTACAATCAAGAGCCATGCATAGGTTACAATATTAAATAAGCAGAGATTTTATCTTGATCCTTATTCAGTAGTATATGATTTTTTTATATCAACGTACTAGAACAGTAGCATTTTTTAACATTACTTTTTAGCATTATTCAGCTTTCAGTTTCAGTGCAGAGAGAGCACGTTGAAGCTGCATTAAACCATGGGGTTAAAATTGTGCACTGTTCAAGTACATTTTGCATCAACACTAAAGCCGCGGCGCTCTCATTTCCTCTGTGCTAAAAGACTGTGGTTGAAGTTTGTCGGCTCCTTTACTTCCTGTTTAAAAGGGGGAGGAAGTGCGTATGTGTGTGTATGTGTAAGAGATACCAGCAAAGAGAATCAGCAAGTCCCCCTAGGAGACTCGGAAAGCCTTACATGCTTGTTTGTTTGGTGAATTCCCATAGGATTGAATTACCTGCTGATTCTTGAACGCTCTGTAAGTACTAACGTGCTAACAAAAACAGCCACGCCATCCCCATATCAATATTGAATTGTGCGTAGTGGCCACAACTGTAGCATCCCAGGGTAATAAATGGTAAATGAAATAATTAATCTTGTCCTGTGTGATTAAATAATGGGTACTGTCAGCAACAATGTCACCAATAATTCTGTCAGACCAAATACGTCGAAGATTCTGGCTTGGCTCCACTCAGTGTGCCTTTAGGCCTTTCTGCACAGGACCATAAATCTGGTGTGCACACCACCCAAACCATACAATAATAGAAGCTATACACCCCTGTAGCAGCAGCATCAGCCCAAAGGTGGAGAAGATAGTCGGGCCAGGGAGATGTGGAATTGTGGTGGGTGCTATAACCAAGGAAGGGTGAAGCAGCAGGGCTCGGATCTCTACCTTGATCATATGGAGTTCATCAAGGATGGAGAGGAAGGTGCAGCAGTGGAACCACTGATGACTGTGCCCCCAGATGTCAAACTTTCCTGGAGAAAAACGTTCTGGGATCTTGCTAATGTTAAAGGCTGCAGACACCACCAGCCAGAAGCAGTGGCGATAGAAGAAGGTGGCCATTGTAGGTGATGGGTAAGAAGAAGGCATCTGACAGGAAGGAGGATACGGTGACGGGCTGAGGAGCCGATAGAAAATTGGTGTGGATGAAATGAAGAAGGGCAGAAGGAAAACGAAGGTGCGCACAGCATAGCGGTACTTCCTCCACTGCTGTCTGGTGTTGCAACAGGTTAACACACAGACGATGGCCACCAGGCAGGAGCAGGGGATGTACAAGCTATCAAAAAATGGGTGGAAATGCAGGAGAGAGAAAAAAGAGTTCGAAGATGGAGCCACGGGAGATTCCTCTTCCCCCTTTGACTGTGTCTCTGATACATTCGGTGTCCCAAGCCCAGTCATTGGTATCCCTGCCTGTGGGTAAATGTAGTAATAGTAAGCCAAAGAAGAGCCAACGGTATAAGCACTGATGGTTCCATAATCCACAAAGAAGCAGATCTCTCTGATGATCAGTGACATGGAGTTGAGGAGATGAGCCATACTGCTGGCCAGCAGCAGATAGAGAACCCCAAAGAAATAGTTCCAGGCTGGGTAAAAGAAGGGCTCCCCAGGGGCAGGGGCTCCTTCCCACTCAAATATCTCTATAAATTGAAAGCC
>JANDJT010000206.1:22446416-22453916 GCA_024331685.1 Stegophilus panzeri | reverse complement strand
TACAGTCCTCTCCAACTGAAATACTGACTCCAGAACACTAAGAAAGGGAAAGGACTATTAAAAGTACTCTCATGTTTAATTATAAATACAGTCCCAACCAAAAGTATTGGAACAGCAAGGCCAGTTCTTCTTTTAAAAAAAAAACAAAAAACATTTTGGTTTTAGATCAAAAGATAAATATGAGACGATAGATCAGAACTTCAGCTTTAATTTCCTGATATTTACATCTAGATGTGTTAAACAACTTAGAACATGGTACCTTTTATTTATTTAAGTAAATATGAGGAAATGAAAGCTCAAATTCTGATTTGTTGTCTCATATTCATCTTTTGATCTCAAACCCAAATGTATTCAGGGTACAGCAAAAAACAAAAGAATTGACCTTGCCTTTCCAATACTTATGGAGGGGACTGTATACTAAGTTGTTTATGTACACAATATACAGGAATCAGAATGTTGCCTGTACGTTACTCTTGGGTTCTTTTCCCTGAAGGGGAGCTGAGAACTGGACACCTGGGGATGCATGACAGAGCAGGATTTTCCCTCTTCTTCCATGGAAAAATGTGTTTCCCAAGTGAGCTTGGGAAACAAAATTTAAATAAAAAACACAAACACAATCATATACAAGTACCATAACTTATATCACTATTTGTCAATCAGACTATAGTTCATTTTTTCATTTTTATACAAACGTGACATCCACTGATGTCATTTCTAGCTGGAGTGCCAAACGAAGGGACCACACAGGTAGGCTCCAATGCTGCCGGTAACCACGGTCCGATTTGTTCTTAACCAAGAAATACTCCAAATTAAAGAAGGAAAAATATAAGAAATTATACCAGACATACTGTATGCATAGCCATATATTATATAATGTAAGAAGTATGAATTGATATAATTAGATAAGGATTCCAAACCTACATATAGGCTATTACAGGTTTATGCATGTGACATTTAAAGTCATACTGTGTGTGTGTGTGTGTGTGTAGACATAAGTAAAGGGCAGGTCTGCTAGCTGCGGGTGGTGGCCCATGCAAAGGGCAAGTCCTTCACAGCAGTGATGGCAACTAAAACCGAGTGGAGACAGACGGCAAGCTGATGGAGAGCATTCATTTGAACAGAATAGCACAGCCATTGTCATGGAATTTTTGTTAGGAGAATGCTGGAAGGAATTAATATACAGAATGAATAAGACCAAAAGAGCCAAAAATAAATCAAAAACAAATTGGCAACACACGACTTAAGCTAATAGGAATTAAAAGACATTTCCAGATAGCCATATTGTGATGTTTGTTCTGGACGATTCTCTGGATCTGTTTTTGTGTCTGATTCAGTGGTGATGGATCTGGAGCCTATTCTGAAAGCACAAGTCAAGAGAATACACACCAGACAGGACACCAGTCCATCACAAGGCATCATGCACACATACATTCACATACTCATTCACACCTAGGCCCAATTTAGAGTAGCCAATCCTTCTGCCTGCATGTTTTTGGAAATGAAACTGGAGAACCCAAATGGAACCCAGAGGAACACAGGGAGAACATGCAAAATCTCCAAACAAGACAGTAACTAAAGCTCAGGATCAAACCAGAGAGCTTAGAGCTGCACTTCTGTGCTACTTTCTGTGACTCAGTTTTAATCGTTACATAAGCCATAAGCCACTTACCCCTATCTTTATAATGTCTGGTATATTGCCTCTGGCTCAAGGCTTTAATGCATGGTGTTCTCTGTTTATGTCGTGACCTGATTCTAGTCATATCTAATCACAGTGCTCGTTGGTTCCTCAAGTAAATTTATAAAAAAAAAATCTGATATTCTGATACTACAACACACACTAATTCCTTTGTTTTTTTTCTGTCTTTTACATCCCAGTCTTTTACCTCTTTTTTCTCATCCTCTCTCTGAACTTTCTTTCCCCTCTCCCTCTTTGTCTTACCATGGTTTCAGTTGGCTCAGTAAAGAGTGCTTCTTAAAAGCGTGACAGGGGAATGTGGGTGGCCAGTGCATGCTAAACACTTTTGGGCATGGTATTCCTCTCTCTGGATTTACATCGGTGGGCACCCAGCCACTATATGCCACTGGCTAAAGCTTGACCTTCAGGAGAAAGAAAAACTTCTCTTGGCAGCATCCTCGGAGGAACAGAGGGTGAGAGAGAGAGAAATGTGGAAGGGCATAGACACAACTAACACTGGATAAGTAAATATAATTTCAATAACGGGACAGTGTAATGCTCACTTGTGAAGTTGCTTATTGTTAATTCTTAGTCCATGGTCATCGAGGCAAGTCTCCATACATTGGAGCTGCCACTTTATGGCAGAGCAATCCTAGCATCCTTTGGCACCCTTACTGTCATCTCTATCTACTTCTTCCCTGCCAAGTGAACTCACAGCAACAGATCAACCTCCAAAGGCAAACCGGAAGAGTCTGTCAGTAGTAGCACACTCTTTCCATCAGTGTACCCTACAGAAAGAGACAGAGGCAATCTCATTTAAAAAAAAAAAAGATCAATAAATCTGTCTGGGTCTGATCAAATAAGTTCATCATCATTGTGTTTGAACTAGATGAAGTGGGATGCAGAGTTTCTATGATGAATGTTTTACAGATGAATGTTTCAATGAATCACAGCATTCAGCGTTTCATTCCTGCTTCCACCCTGTGTGCCTGCAGTTTGCATGTTCTCCCTGTGCTTCTGGGTTTCCTCCGGTTTCCTCCCTCAGTCCAAAAACGATGCACTGTAGGCTGATTGGCATTTCCAAACTGTCTGTAGTGTGTGAATGGGTGTGTGAGTGTGTGTGTGATTGTGCCCTGTGATGGGTTGGCACCCTGTCCAGGATGTCCCCCACCCTGTGCCCCGAGCACCCTGGAATAGGCTCCAGACTTCCCACAACCCTGTGTAGGATAAGCAGCACAGAAAATGGATGGCTGGATAGTTAGGTTACGAGTTGCTGTAAGTGGTTTTCAAATTGCAGTCCATGAAGCATAGCCAAGGGATCCATGATGATTTAAAAATAATAATAAAATTATATAGTGGTGGAAATCATAGCCTACCATTATCAAAGTTATTATATATTTATAGGTTCTTATAGTTATTACCGTGCTTGACTGGTCATTGATTGGGATTCAATCCAAGCCTCAATAACTCAAGAACAAGTAGGCTTATAAATAATGTTAACTTGGCCCTAATGAGTTCTGATGGCAGAAAGTACAGGAATAGAAAGCTCTGTGGCTCTAAAAGTGGAAGTGAATAACTGGAAGTAGGAATATTAAACAATAAAACACTCAAATGAGAAAGAAAGAAAACAGTCTACTTTGGTTGTTGGCAGCTTAGGCATTTTCATTTATCTTTCTACACACATCACAATAGCCTATTTCAAATGTATAAAGTTTCGCCATCAGCATTTAAACCACCATGTTACATATGTCTATTTTAAGCCATAGCACACACAGAGTTTTCAACTCGCATCTGCTCCAGCCTGGCATTAGCAGCAGAGGGTGTTGCTTTCCACTCCATGTGCAGTATCTAGTATCGGCATGTTTGGTCCATAGGTAGATTCAATTAATTTTTTATTTATATAGCCCTTTTAACAATGGACATTGTCACAAAGCAGCTTTACATATATGTGGATACAGATTTAGATTTATCCTTAATAAGCAAGCCAGAGGCCACAGTATCAAGGAAAAACTCCCTGAGATAACATGAGGAAGAAACATTGAGAAGAATCATTGTTGAGTTTTAGCCTTAAGTCTATAATAATTCAATTTAATTCCATTTTATTTGTATAGTGCTTTTAACAATGGACATTGTCTCAAAGCAGCTTTACAGAAACATATAAACATAGGATAGATTTTAAATGTGTGAATTTTATCTCCAATGAGCAAGCCGGTGGCGACAGTGGCAAGGAAAAACTCCCTAAGATGATATGAGGAAGAAACTTGAGAGGAACCAGACTCAGAAGGGAACCTGTCCTCATCTGGGTAACAACAGATAGTGTGAAAGCAAAAGGAAGTTCATTATGGTTTTTATATGAAGTCTGTTTTTTTTTTTTTTTTTTTTTAACTAATCCACTGTTCACTAAAGGAGACTTGAGTGCAATATTGTATGTGGTAATTGCAGTCCTAAATCCATAGCAGTAACCATAGTTACAGCACCATAGTGCAACTGTTTGTGTGAAATTGAGGTCCAAAACCATTTCCGTGGTATTTCAAACAGCGCCATTCTCAGCAATCTCTAAGCTGCACTGCTTGGGTTCGTCCTCAGTAGCAGAATGTAGTCTCCAGGTGATGAGAGCTCCATCCAGAGGTAGGACATCTGGATGGATCAGGCAGGTCCAAAGAGCAGAAAGGGCATCTCCATAATATCATGTGTAGTTCGACAAATACCCACTGTTATCAACTGTATCAACTTTTTTTTAATGAATTGATATGATGGACAGCCCTTTCCCACTTTGCGCACAGGTTGTGTCCACTCAAATCAGAATTATTTTGCTCATACCATTCCACCATGACTTCAGAGAATGCAAATAGTAGGTCCTGGTAACAGGAAATGAACTCCATCCAAGGGGACAGAAAAGAAGGGCTTAGTCTACCGTCTTTTGGATGAGACGTTAAACCGAGGTCCTGACTCTCTGTGGTCATTAAAAATCCCAGGACACTTATGGTAAAAGAGTAGGAGTATAACCCCAGTGTCCTGGCGAAATTCCCCCACTGGCCTTTCTCTATCATGGTCCCATATTAATCTCCATCTCTGAATTGGCTACATCACTTTCTCCTCTCCACTAATAGCTGGTGTGTGGTGGGCATTCTGGTGCACTATGGCTGCCGTCACATCATCCAGGTGGATGCTACACACTAGTGGTGGTTGAGGAGATTTCCCCTCATACAATGTAAAGTGCTTTGAGTGTCTAGAAAAGAGCTCTATAAATGTAAGGAATTATTATTATTATTATTATTATTATTATTATTATTATTATTATTAAATCCACATATTATGAAATAAACAAATATGGGCTTATTGGTTACATGCAAAACTGTGCTATATTAAACCTAAAAATAGAATTATGCCAATGAATTACCCTACAGTCAGGCTGAAAAAGTAGCTCTGCTAAGAAATACAGCTTGGTCTGACCACACACTGAGCTAGGCAAACTATGCAAAGCTAGGCAAAAGGTACACCACCTTTGCTAGGTGGTAAGTAATTTTCCAGCTTCCTTATAATTTGACTAAATTGATCAACAAATGTTTGATCTTTTCTACTGCATTAGTAGCGGTGTTTCCATTTGACCAGCCTGTAAAGATGGTCTACCATTTTAACCAGCCCTTAACCTTAACACTTTCACCCCTATGAAATACAATCAATGGAATATTCCACAATTCACAACTCATGTTCAGTAGGAAGTCCAATGTTTTTAAAATTATATTGTGGTATTGACTGACGATGTCGAAACTAACTTTGAAATAAATTATTTTATTTATTTATTTATTTATTTTTAAAATCACCCCTAATGTCCTCATACCATTAGCGTGGATGCTAGTTACACACAATTTGTCTTTTTGCTAATTCTGTTACCCTGTTACTTTTAAAATTGTCTGAGATGAGTTAACACATTTTTTAATGGTTAAATGCGCGTTTTCTTAGATTCAGGATCGAAAAATCATTTAATTTGACTAATTAATTGTTAAATTACAAGCACTAACTATCCCAATCCAGTGTTTTCATTTCAAATAGGAGCACGTGCACCTTCTTGGTTGTGGCGTCTATGACAGATACAGATCAACAAAGACGTATACGTGGGTAAATTAATAAGTGTTTACATAATGCACAGATAATTTAAAAAATAAATAAAAATAAGCGAGACTGTAGTTGGTTTCTTACTCTATAGTTTCGGATTTTAGTTTAGGGTCTAACTTAAAACGTGACCGAAGTGGCGAGGTGTGTCCGCTAGATGGCGATATTTACTAATTCTAGTGATGAGTAAACCGATTCTTTTTAGTGAATCGAGTCATTAGTTTAATAGACGAAAATGATTCAAATCTTTTTGTTCAGATTGGTGATGGGGGCCTGACATTTAGTATCACTGTTACTTCTTAAAAAATGCAATTGGTTGTGCTGTGATAAGGTCAACATAAAATTAGTATGGTATGTACTCTCTGTGAAGTCTTTTTCATTACTTGTCTGTAACTGTATGTTAATGAACAAGCATATGTCTAGGTTTATATAGCCTAGTGGCATCTGGGGGACGTAAACAGGTTAAACATCAAGATTGTTAATGGTGGTATTAAACATAAGCATAATAGCATATGGTATAGGGAATAAACTGGAAACGTTGTGTGCTTTGCCAAACTTTTACTACACTGAGGTAAACCATAGTCTGCCCTCTCTCAATATTCTCAATGTTCTCCTCCTCCTCTGTTCTGGGCAGAATGTAGAAATGGTACTATAATTTAAAAAAAAAAGGCACTTGCTATAGAAAAAAAGATGTGAGGGTAAGATTTAACATATGAAAGGAGAAGACTACAGAAATGGTGCATGTCCAATGCAACTGATCAACCAAAACATGACTGCATGCTAATCCATGCACATAGACTTGTTTTTTTTTTTTCAGTGCAAATCTAAAGAAGTGACACCGACTGAATGTGTGGTATAATTTAAACTTAAATTAAGTCAAACTCAACATCAGTGGGATTGATGGGGATGCATCCACCAGCAACAAGTCAAGTCCTTCTTGTTACTAATCTGTATAATGTATTGTATATGTACTAGTATTTCCCTGTATGTTACTAATACTCTTAAAATATACATCAAACAGGAAGGAAACTATTGAAGAAAAACTATTTCAGACATTTGACCTTGCTGTGACCTTCATCCTGTTTGGATGACTTCCAAAACATAATCAGTTCATCTGTTGGTTATCATGATAATCCCATATAAATCCTTCAAACATTCAACCACTTGTCTTGTTTTTTAGATATAACACAAATAATATCTCGGACGGATCCATGGATGGATGCAAGGACAGACCAATGGCAAAAATCTTAGATAGCCAGAAAATGGGCCTTGATTTTGTGGCTGAATAAAAATCTAGGGCTTAAATAAAGCAGTTTTTGTGCAAACACTATGTTTTACTTAAATCTACATGATGTTCAATATAATCTGAAATTACAAACTTCTAGTAACTTACTTTTTTATACTAAAACATTGTAAACATGGTAATGCACATACATCTAAATAAGCTGGTCCTTGTTGGTTTGATTAAACATAATATTCATAATTTACAGTGTTGTAGTTACTAAATCCTCAAATCAATGAAACTGCATTCATAATGGAGTTCAGCTGGACTAGACACAACCAGGCGTGATTACTGCAAACCCTGTTCAATCAAATCAACACTTAAATATAACTTTTTCAACAGCATTACGTTGGTTTTTCACACTACCTGTTGTTACCCAGATGAGGATGGGTTCCCTTCTGAGTCTGGTTCCTCTCAAGGTTTCTTCCTC
>JANDJT010000206.1:22422129-22437251 GCA_024331685.1 Stegophilus panzeri | reverse complement strand
CCCCCCCCCCCCCCCCCCCCCCGACACATACACACACACACACAATATAAACTAGCTTCCCCCCAGGAAGGTCAGAGGTTCACATGTATGTGTATGTGTGTGCTTTTCTGGAGGACAAAGCTTGGGTTCATAAGATTCAATCTGTCTACAGACCCCTGCGGGCTCAGACCAAAACCTGGCTGCTATTGGACATTAATAATAAAGCCACTGTTGGTTTTTGCTTGCAGCAGCAATAAATACTAGCCCAGATTGAGAATTAGACAGAAACAAAGCTACTGAGATTGTGTGTGTGTGTGTGTGTGTGTGTGTGTGTGTGTGGTGGTCCTGGTCAATAAACATTTTTGCCTGTCTGGATCCAATACGTTGGCCACATCTGGTGCACGAGTATACAGTGTCTCATTCACAAGAAGAATATGATGATGAGAGAGAATGTTTGTGAGCCATAGACACACACACTCGCAATAACTCAACTGGGCTCAGCAGCAGACGACTAAGGGAAGAGCAGGAGAGAGAAGGGTTAGTTGGGGTGGAAGAGGGTTTTAATGAAATGAACTGGTGGGCTGCTGCTTTTGTTATGTTCTCTCTACCCCTCCTCAGCTAGAGCCATATTCAGTCTCTCTCTCTCTCTCTCTCTCTCTCTCTCTCTCCCCCACAAGACCCTCTCATGTATCAATTGTGTCCTCCTTTTAATAAATCCCTCTCACTTCCTTTACACCATTATCACGGTGTGTCTCTCTGCGGTAGTGATTTTTCCAGAAAGTCAGTATATTAAGTCTCGCCCTGACATTTTCAAGGGTCTCGCTCAAGGACTCAACAATGGTAGCACAACACCTTAACCACTGAGTCGCCATTTAAAAGCTCTTTTATTTTTCGCTAAATATGTCTTCGCTTGTACAATTATACTCTGGTATCCTTTCAGGTAAAGGTGCTGAATGACATTTGTTCGATGTTGAAGGTGTATAAGGTAGTAAACAATGCTGAGCATGGGCAGATACATTCTTGAAAATGTATTATTATTAATAGAAGCAGTAGTAGTAGTCGTCGTATTAACATTGGTTTATACATTTGACAGATGCTTTCATGGAGAGTAACTTACCTCTGCTCGGAAAACGACATGCCTGCATATCATTAGTAACAGTACATCCAGTCTGTACCACTTGCAACAATGTTCTGTTTTGAAATTCTGGTGTGAATGAAAAAAGAAAAAGGGCAGCAGTGCGCTACGTTTTTATCAAGAAAACTAACATCTGTACATATAACAGTGTCCTCTTCAGTGAGCTGGTCAGGGTTGTGGTGGATTTGGCACCCATCCCAGAAACCGTGGGCATGAGGCGTATATCCAGGATGGAGCGCCACACACATTCACACCTATTTAGCGCAGATTAAAAGCCGTTTTCCGGAATGTTTCTTGAGAGCTGGGAGGAAACCGGAGATCCTGGAGGGAAACCTTTCTGGTACAGGGAACATCCACACAAACAGTAATCCGAGCTCAGGCTCAAACCAAGGAGCCTGGAGCGGCGAGGCTGGATCATGCTACCTGTTGTACCACTATGCCGCAGTTTTAATTACAACGTAGTTCATTTAAAACAAGGTCACAGTGTAGAGAAAGTGGGAATCAGGGATGTGAATAGATCTCTGTGGAGTTTATGTGGGGAAAAAAAAAAAGAAGGGGAAAAAAAGTGAAAACACAGCAGGATGGATGGGATTATATTTCACACATCTCTCAGAGCTGGTGTGGAGTAAAATGGTTTCTGTTCCGTCATGGACGTGGACGACTGAAAATCACTTCAGAGACTTTATTGGAACTAGTTTTTTGAAGTAAGGCAAGCTCAAGGCAAGCACACAGCAGTGACCCTACGCTCAGCCTACAGTTTTCATATTAGTGCGTCTCTGTTGTGGTAGTGTTGGTAATCCGGGCACACCAGAACATTCTGTCGTAAAAGACGGCCTTTTCCATTTTTATAGTCTTTCAACTCGTAAGCATGGCACAAACACCAAGCCTTTAGTGGGACATTAAGTTGAGACTTCAAGCATTAAATTGACCTCAGCCTTTGAAATGTCAAACTGCTTGTACATTAGAGGCTGAGGCCTTTGCCATGGAGTGGAGTAAAGACGTGGTTCGCTTGTGCTGCATGTTCCTCTAGGATTTCTGATGCCATGTTCTATTAAGATGTGCTTTTACAGCGTGGTGTTTTAGGAGCGTTTTAATACAGATGCTGGACTTTTAGAAATACTGACCGTAATTGGTTGACCAAGATGCACTGGGCCAAATTCTCACAAAAAAAAAACACAACTCAACACCGCACACGAATAATAATCTGTTTAAAACGGGATCCAATATCGACGAAGAGATATATATATATATATATATATTATATATTATTTATTTATTTATTTTTTTTAACATTACAGTGATTTGGTTTTAATATTAAAAATGCCAGTACAGTAGCTCGAAGTTGTCATGTCCACCCTGCACACAATTTGAGAATGAATCAAAAAGTAAAATCTCCATTATAACTGCTGTTTAAATAAACGAACAGTATATATTTTAAGAAGCCATATGCGCTCGACGTGTTTTATGCTAAAATTGTGACTGAGATGGTCATCTCATTTAAAATTGAATTGCTGATAAAGATCTGTCTCTGCTTTTTAGTACTTATTCTTCCTCACTGTTTTTCTAAAACTTGTTTCTTCTTCTTCTTTTTAAAACGTATTTATTTATTTATTTATTTATTTATTTATTTTTAAAATTCTACTAGCATCGATGGTAGTTTTGGACACAAGTATGCATTTCTCTTGCCGGTCCTACTCTAATGTTACCTACACACACACGCATGTCAGAGTGAAAGAGTATCATCTGTACACTCACTGTCCACTTTAATAAGAACACTTGTCAACACTTGGTACAGGTCAAGAGCTTCAGTTAATGTTCACACTAAACGTCAGAATGCGGGGGGGGTGATTTTGACCGTGGCTTGGTTAATGGTGCCAGATGGACTAATTTGAGAATTTGAGAATCTCCTGGGATTTTCAAATGCAACATGTCTGACACAGAATGGTGCTAAAAACAAACAACAAAAAAAAACATCCACCGAGTGACAGTTCTGTGGGTGAAGGACCACACTGGTTTGAGCTGACAGGAAGGCTACGGTAGCTCAAATAACTTTTTTTCTTTTTTTTTTATTTTTATTTTTTTTTTACAACCATGTTGAGTAGAGAAGCATCCCAAAATGCACAACTTGTCGAACCTTGAGGCAGGCTACAACAGCAGAAGACCACATTGGATTCCACGATCACCTCTCAGCCAAGAGCAGGAGTCTGATGCTACACTGGGCACAGGCTCACCAAAACTGCATAGATGGGGTTGGGGAAAACCAGTTTCTGTGAGCCTGTGCCCTCTGTATCGGCACAGTTTTCTGCATTGCTGCATTGCCACATGATTAGCTGATATGATGTTTGCATGAAAGAGCAGGTGTACTGGTGTTCCTAATAAAGTGGTCAGTCAGTGTATGTAGTTTAACGTTTCGGTAGTTCCAAGTCTTGGAGCCAGAGTGAACTTGTTTGACCCGTTAGAAACCTTTTCCCTCATCCCAGGCTTAGAACTGATTTCTATTTCCTGTTTGAATATAGGATCATGTTGTTTTGATCAGACAAAAACATGTTTCGTAAACGAGTAGGTACTTTGTTTGGAACCAAAAGAAAGAAAGAGAAAAATTCTCCATGATGTAGTTTTCACCTCACCCTGCTTCCAGTCACAGTATGTGTGGGTTTATTATTTTTTTTCTGCAGTGTGTCACTGTGAGCGTTCCTTTAACATGCATGTAAACCTCTAGTACACACAGCTGTCTGAGGCTGCGTGAGGGACTGTATGTGTTTGACACGCAGGGTTGCGAAGTGTGTTTCTGCTGCTTCCCCTCGCAGTTGCATTTCCTTTACACCGTGCCGGATGTGGGCTCTCCCTCTTCGACTTCTGCCTTCATTTTTTTTTTTTTTTTTCTCTTGTCACATGGTCATACTCCTAGTTGTACTTGAAACTCTTTCTCTCTCTATCTCTTTCTCCTGTCTCAAAGATAACAGATGATGTGCAGAATAAGTTCCAGTTTCGCAATAAAGACAGGCTGCATCAGGATTTGTTCTTTCTGAGCCGTTCGTATTACGTGACCGAGGGATCAGTGACTTTTCTACACTAGTATCTGAAATACATTAATACAGATGGAGTTCATGAAGGAACAGGCAACCCTGTGTAGCTTTTCTTAAAAAACTCTGTTTGTGCCCTCGACATAAAAAAATCAGCATGTCTTTGGTGAACGTTCATTTTCTCTTGACGTGTTTAAGCACGAGGTGTCTGCATGTAGAGTAAGTACAGTAAGAGATATGGCCACTTTGCGCCACACTTGATCTTGCTCGATTTTATCAGTATTTCGACATGCATGTGTGTTCCTTATTCTGAAAAGTCTTCCGTGCAATTAATGTGACTAGTTTTAAAAAAAAAAAAAAACGAAAAAGAAAAACAAGCAGATTGTATTATAGTGCAGCAGGACGAGGAGCTTGCACCGTAGGTACAGCTTTGTAGCGCTTGCACCACCATGAAGCACAGTAAACATGCATACCAAATGAAAACAATCAGAAAGGCTATAGGGTTTTTTTTTTTTTCCTTACTCTGGTTAATGAATAGCCCAGACCCTGTCAAACCCTGAAGGACATTGTGAGATAGTAGATTAAAGGTCCAAATCTAGTTGCTAAACTACATGTAAACAGATGAACTTGTCATATTGTACATCAGTACAACATCAACTGCTTGACTAATGGATTAACAACAAAACAATCCCAAATGCCAGGTGTTACTTTCTCTATAAATGTGAACTACGAAAGGTAAAGACAACTTTCAGTTCCTCCAAAAGTGGATACGTCACCGGTACTGGAGGCTTGGTTATTTATTTACTGCAGGTTATTCCCATGGTGATGGTGATATGGGGTAAACCCGGCAGGGTGTTTTTTTTTGTTTGTTTGTTTAGTTTAGTTTAATGTCTCTCTCCACCAGTTACCTTCTGACATGTATCATATACCACACAAGTTCAGCTGCATGTTGTTTGAGAACTAGTGGGTGATAGTCAGTTGAATCATTCTTGATGCAATTCATGTTTCAAATGATTCAGTTGACCAATGATTCAATTGGCTGACTGTTTTACTCAGTTGTATGTAATATTGAGGACCCCCCCCGCCCTTATGCATAGGTTTGGCTGGGGTTTGCTAACTAGGTAAAAGCAGAACTTTTTTTTGTTTCTTTTGTTTTTGTGCGGTTGTGGCTCAGGTGGTAGAGCGGGTTGTCCACTAATCGTAGGGTTGGCGGTTCGATTCCCGGCCCTCATGACTCCACATACCGAAGTGTCCTTGGGTAAGAAACTGAACCCCAAGTTGCCCCCAATGGCAAGCTAGCACCTTGCATGACAGCTCTGCTACCATTGGTGTGTGAGTGTGTGTGAATGAGAAATGGTGTAAAGTGCTTTGTAGAATTGCTAAGGTTAAAAAAGCGCTATATAAGTGCAGACCATTAACTGGTTAATAAGTAGTTTGCTAGCTTGCTAAAAAGCAGTAGTGTTCATTGGTCATGCAATAAGATGATTTGTTTATCTGGAGTGTTTAAAACAATCCGTCAGAGTGTAAATGTAAAGTGGTTCATACGTTGGTGAATCTTGCGTCATTGTTGTTAACAGGGCTTGCTTGCATAAAGTGGCTCTCATGGAGCCTAATCATACCCAACACATCCACAGAGATTGAGTGGCAGCACTTTGACGCTTCAGGTGGAAAATAATGACCCTGTGTTTGTGCTTTACTGGAAATTAGGGCTAGCCCCCAATTGATTTATTGATAATTGGCCTTAATGTTTCTCATATAGCAGAAATATATGTGGGTGTGGGTAGGGGAGACGGGAGGTCGATGGACATATTCATGATGAAAAGAATAAGATATCACGGGGCATGGTATTATAGGAAAACAATCAATGACTGGATGGTGTGATGAAGTTACCATTACATAGTTGATTAGTATCCAGTAAGAGCACATCCAAAAGTGATTTATCTCTCCTACACCACAGCAGTTAGTCATCTCTAACAATTTATATTTATTAAAGAGCAAGAAGTCTTACTTTTTTCTAGAGCTGCAACAACTAATCGATAATAATTGATTATGAAAATCGTTGTCAACGAATCTCATTATCGATTAGTTGGTCTGTGCGCAGCTTGGGGTGCGTTTACTCACTACGTTACTTCTGTTCCGAAAACACAACCCGGAGAGTAAATACTAAAGTTGTGTCCCAAATGACGTACTATACACTTACACTATGCACTATGACTCTACCGTCTAGTGTGTGGATTTTAGAAAGGCAATATTATCTCAAATGGAACACTAGCGTGTTTTTTTACTAACCGGAAGTATAAGCCGCTTCCTAGTCGACGGCGCGTGACGTCATACTCACGCTGGCATTAGCAGACACCCAGATTCACGGACAATGACTTTCTTCCGTTTACTGTTTGTCGGCGTTACCTTTTATTCCCAACATGACCTCAGTCTCCATCAGACGGAGGCGAAATCATCACATGACTGAGGAAGAAAGTCCTCTAAGGCAGGAGAGCATTTTATATTAAACACCGTGGAGATCACACAGTGCTGCACGAACACAAAGTTATGTTTATATCCACAATGCTCCACTGTCTGTAAGGGGCAGGGGAAACTGGTACAAGCTGCTTAAAAGCTTTAGTTTAATTCCAGTTTATTGTCATTATATGTTGTATTTGCGTGCTTGCAGTGTAAATCCTGTCGTTTATTATAACGGAAGTGATCTGTTAGTAATGAGGCCACGTTGCTGATCACGTGCAGTGTAGACACGCTGATACAGAGTGTAGCGCGAGTAAGATCTTAAGAAGCAGGAGGAGCCGCTCGATATGTCCCGCCCTGACTTCCTGTTTCAGTGGAAATTACGTCAACACGTAAATTTCACTTCACGGGGAGTTTAAAGACACTAACGAAAACAACTTGTTGAATTCTGACAGGTTTGAATAGGGTCACGCAGTATGTACACGTAGCTATGAAGTGGGGAAAAAGTTTTTAAAAAACAGTGTAATGAAATTGAGGCTCCTCATGGTTTACAGTTGTGATAATCGTGCTTGTGTAATGATCTTTGAATCCAGCAACACCTTTAGCCTAGACAACCTAACAGCAGCATTAGCATCATTAGAGGGTGAATATTCCTGTTTCCTGATGGCTGTGAATAATAAATGCTGGCCTGCTCTCTTTTGTAACTAAAAGCCCTTTCATCTCCTGCTGCCTTGACTCTGGTGTGCCCAGATGGTGCACTCAGCAGCTCCCATTAGACATTAGAGAAGCTACAGGGCATGCTGGGTATGGGGTGGTTGGGGTGTGTGTGTGTGTGTGTGTGTGGGGATGTGCGAGTGATGAGTGTGTGGATGGATATAGGGCCACACCAGACCTTTGGCATAGATTATCTGGGGCAGTGCTAAAGGATTACAGCAGTGAAAGTTGCTCGGGTTTGGTGTGTTTCAGAGCGGCAGCACAACGCGGCACAGTGTTTTGGCATTAAACACTCTCCGGGTCTTTTCCAAGTTTCATATCGGTGCTTAATTAAAACCTGGACCTGTTTTTATGACTGGAATGTCGAGCTGTGATGTGGCTGTCGTTCTTAAGAAGCTTGTTCTTGTTCTTGAAGCCCATCTGTTTCTCATTTATGGAAGGCAAATTTATTCGGCTCAAAATAGCAACTTTTCCACCGTTATCACAGCTTCACAGAGGTCACTGTTGTTATTTTGTTCCTATTTTCCCTCACTAAAAAAAATCAAGTTGGCTGTACATGTATAGTGGAGGAGAAGATATGTTTCATAGCCTCGCTCTTGTTTTGACGCTGGTGATTTGGTCGTTATGGTAACAGGATGCATCCTACAACCACATGCACACTTGCGTGCGATTTTAAATCTGCTGAACCGTTCTAGAAATGACCTGATCGCGTCATACAGAGAGATGAGGGTATTTAGAGCTTCAAACGATGAACAATTTGAATACTTGGTAAAAAAAAAAAAATCTATTGAGTTTGAGGCGGGAATTTTGTTGCAGATGTACAGTTGATACTTATCACCACATGCTGAAACGTATCACCACATGCTGAAACATATCAAATGAATGCCAAATGGAAAATATCATCAGCTAGGGCTGTTCGATTATGGCAAGAATCCTAATCAATATTATTTTGGTCAGTATTGAGATCATGATTATTAAACATAATTACTCACTGACTTTGGAAACATCCATTTATTGAACTTTTTAAAATAAATAAATAAATAAATAAAAAATTATATTTTTAACAGTGGATTTCCTTGAATATAATTCAACTGGAAAAATAAAGTAAAACAAAAGATAAATAAATATGTTTAATTAAATAAATGAAACCAAGCTAGCGGAGCACGTCATGTGACACATTTTGGCGAATCTTCCTTAGCCAATGAGATACTGTCTCCTGTAGTTTGTGCATGAGCTCTAGAAAGGAAACGACCGTATTTATACCAGCTGTCATGATGCTAAAGGAAACACTTTTAGGGAGGAGCCAAAGCGCACCACTGTAAAGAAAAATGACGCATGGTTTTAAAAAAGACAATAATAATAACAATAATAATAATAACAATAATAATAATTGATTTATCTCTATTATTTTGCTTTCATAATCGTGTTAGTCCATGATCGAAATTTAAATCTGAATCGACCAGTTTGTCTGGGACAGACTCTAATTTTGCATTTTTGCACAAATCGGGCACTAATTTGGGGCTGGAGGAGCAGTTTCATAGAGGAGGCCGTGTCGAGTTTAATGCCACCTTCACTCTTTTACATACAAATCACCTACTATCTGTACTAAATACTGTCCAAGATTAGAACTAGTGTGTCCCAAATCGTAGTCCGAAATGGTTTACTTTTTCCAGTAGATTTTCAAAATGTGGGTCCATGGCCACTTTTTCAGCTGATATTGCCCACAACTCCTTGCACCAGAGAGGAGGAGTTTGGTTACTGTTTGCTTGGGCAAATTCAAGGACGCCTTTTAGAGAGGTGTAAATGAAATGTGGAGAAAAAGGAAATCAAAAAGCTGAAATGCAACAAGGAGTCTGTTTAGTGACTGCCTTGCATAACTAGGCAACAACGTTTTCTTCCGTTACATGGGCAGGGCACGTTTCGTTTACACCTCTCTAAAATGTGTCAAAACAGACAATCACAATCAGACAATCACAAAACTCCAACTCCCTCGCGCAAGGAGTTGTGGGCAACGCTGAAAAAGTGGCCACACTTTGAAAATCCACCAGAAAATGTAGACCATCCGTGTACCTTTTTATGATCATCATTTCAACAGACTATGATTTGTGACGCACTAAATGTAATCTCGGACACTATTTAGGACGGGAATCGGGGTGCGGGAATAGATTATATACAAGTCCCTGTGAAGGAGTTGTTGCTATAGAAACGATAAGGTATCAGAATGAGCTTATTAATATAACCCTGTGATTTGATTTACAGCCGGCACTACTGTCAGAGCTGCAGTAAAAAGCAAATGGTTCGATGCTTTCTGACCAATCAGATTAGAGAATTCGAACGCACTGTGCTATGAAGTGCATTTATAAATCACCGAGACGAACCGTTCTGGATGAACCTGTTTGTGCATTGCTCGTGTTTGCTGTGCAGCATTTAGTCGATGGTAGCTCTCTTGCCAGGCCTGGCTTACAGTATGCAAAAGCACGCCGAGTCCTGGGGTTGTTCTTTGTTGGTGCTAAGCCATGGTGTAGCTGGCCAGTTTAGACAAATCACACCATTTATGTTATGTCTTGTGTGATTTAGTGAATCAAAGCTGATGGTTTAGTGAGCCTTTGAGTGTGTGGGGTGTTGTACTGTACACATCGTGATGATACTCTGCTCTCTAGCTCGGTGTTTGCATGCTATCCGGAAGACTTTGCATAGGCGGTGGCAGGAAGTGAGGGGCTGCATGATGTCGGTACAGGAATCTGCTGCATATGATGCTTTTAGTATTGAGTGGCTGTTAATATGGATATCACCGGGGGGGGGAACAACACCACCACCACACACACATTTAGACAGTGGAGTGTCTGATGTGAAAGTGGGCCCTCCTAAACATTTGCATGATCTCTTTGACATTAAAGACAAAGAATACACTGTAGTCGGAGTGCTGGAGTACTGTACGCACACACACACACACACACACACACACACACGCGCAATTGTAGGGCCTCTGTCTATTGAGTGTCTGGGGGTTGTGCAGGAAGCTGCCTTATGGTGCTGCTACAGGATTTCTCAGCTGGCATGCAACGGCATGAAACACACACATTTCTGCAGGACAGGCTGGTGCTGGACACATGGCATTGGACACTCCCAGACATGAAGAGGACTCCTGGGATCATTTATTTTGGTGATCCAGAGAAAGACAGAAACCCACAGATGTGACTAGACTCCTCTCAAGTAAATCTGACTGTAAGGCCTATTATGAACATGTACCGTACGGATGTTTGCTAACGGCCACGTTATTGTCATATAACCAGTTTGCTTCGTGAGAACTGTATTGTCTGACCGAAAGCTCTCTCTCCTTCTGTTTAACGTTTCTTTCATAACTCTTTAAACCAACAATAATACACCAGAGTATGTAAGCAAATACCCACCAAAAACAGTTGGAACCTTGTGATTTAATGCAGGAGTCAATAAACGCCGTTCTACACAATGCAGATTTGTGATCATTGCAGCCAAAAATGCTCCGTTTTGCTGCGGCTTTTTTTTTTTTTTTTTTTTTGAGGTGGGAATTTTGTTGATGTACAGTTGATACTTTATTGCACCAAAAACAACATATCATCACAAGGTCAAACATATCAAATGAATTCCAAATTTAAAATGCCATTTTATATAAGATGCGATTTTTGGAAGGAGTCTCCAGTGTCGGCGCTTTCTAACAGACAAACGCAAAGCTGTAACGTTTCCCAAGTTTCCCAACTGGTTAAGTCTTCGAGGACAGCGTTGTGGTTTTTCATTTACATGACAAGCTGCGTGTTTTTATTTATTTTTTTGTTTATTGTTGCGTTTTATACACGTGTAGCTGCTATAATGTAAGTGATAACAGGAACTAGCTTGTTTCGTGGATGTCCCATGACATTAAATGTAACTATAAATAGATTAAAAAAAAACTTGTTAGCTAAAATTGTCATGGTGTAAGAGGAATAAGACATTTCTGGACGTAGTATCAGTGTAGCAATGAAGCGTCACGTCACCCCGTCGCCTCGATGTGTTGTATTCCTCTTACTTAATTTACAGCAGTTTAAAAGAGAGAAAGTGATAAGTCATGACGTGATCGGCTTCATCATTTGCCTCCTAAATCGGGTAAATATCTGTAAGTACATGTGCAAGTTTACGTGACCTTTTGGTCGTAAAGACTGAAATGCTGAACTGAAGCAGGGTAAGAGAAGCGAGATAAGTGCTGTGGATGAGAGAGTGCTTTCTCTTGTGTAAGCATAACCGTAAGTCCTGCCTGCTTCTCACAACAGTTCAGCAACTTTCTCAGTATAGCTCCGGTTTCGCACCTCTTGAGCCTCTGTGATGGATGATCAGTTCAGTCGAGTCGTGCTGGCCCGTGTTTTTGTTCTTTCACTCCTTTTGTCTTTCTCCTTTTCTTTTCTTTCTCATTTCGGAGCCCTTATTCATTCGTTCTCTGTCTTTTGTCGTGGTCCTGTTACTCATTCACTCCCGTCGTCAGCCTGCCCCTCCCCTCACTCTTCAAACTAGTGACTCGGTGCATGACGCATCACGTCTGTGAATCTGGCCTACACACACACACAGTGTCAGGTTGCATGATTGCATCTCTCTGGATGCAGCTAGGAGAGTAAATGTAGTGCAGAAAAGCTGGACTCTGACTTAAAATTTCAAACACACACACTGACTAAGGCAGGAGGGTGGAATCAGAGCTGTGTGTGTGTGTAATGATTGGGTTAGGTCATATGTGATTAGTATCCAAGCACAGGCGCTCCCAGGTGTCTGTCTGTGCCTATTTATGGGCATGAAGGAGTTGTTTATCCTACTTGCTAATCAGCTTTTAACTAATCTGATTCTGAGAAGTGTGTGTGTGTGTGTGTGTGTGTGTGTGTGCATGCGCACACGCTTGTATGGGTGACAGGTGGTCCGCTGCCCACTCTCTTTGTCTGTCTCTCACATTTTACACAAACTTTATTGTTCTCTCTCTCTCTCTCTCTCTCTCTCTCTCTCTCTCTCTCTCTCTCTCTCTCATACTTATGAAGTATTTTTTGTTAGTTACTTCTCTCCAGTGTAATTTAAGACAGCCTTGCATCTGCTGTGTGTATGTCTCAACTAACACACTCCCAAATCTATACAAACGCGCGCACACACACACACATAAAGTGAAAAACTCCGAGCCTTGAGACTGTGTTAAAATAGAATTGGCGCTGGCGAGTCTTACCCAAATTAGCAATCTTAAGTTGGATTTGAGGAGAAGCTTTGCAGTGGGGTGACGTCATGTGGGAAGTTTTCATGCAGTTCTCCGCTAAACTCCCTGCCATAGAATCGTGTTCAAGTTAAGAGTAAAATGTGGTCCGTCACTTAGACTTGTCATTTATATCATTTACGTGTGTAATTGATGTAAATGTAATTACGTGTGTAGTTTTCCCTTTCGGTTTACTGCTTATATTTCTGCTCCTTCCCCTGTTCGACTGCATATGAAATAGTATCGGGTTGGGTCGGAAAACAACGAGTCAAACCGCCGGCTTATTATTCAGGCTTATTTTTAATTATACATAACCGTCTAATGCCTTCATACTGTTCCTCTTCCTGCACAGGGTTTTGTGCTGCGGCCCTGACGGCGCTGTATTTCATACAGTTATCCATGTCAGATCTGCCTTTAGCTACTTTGACCATTTTGTGTTGACCTTTCAGTAGTTTATTTACACAGAAGCATGATCATTTAACTGTGTCCTTTCAGATTTTTAAAGATTGTTTGTTTAAGTTTCAGAATGCAGCGAAGTCAGCTAGGTCTAGGTATTTCTCTGACTTAACTGCTACTCACTGTCATAGACCTAAGATTTTATTCACCACGATAAATTCAATTATTAATCTGAGTTGCCAATTCCATGGGGAACCCTCGGCTGAACTTTGTGAGAAGTTTTTAAAGTTTTTTGCTGATAAAGTAATTACCATTCGTTCTTCCTTCACTTCGCAGTTCTCAGACCTGTCCCTGAATTCACTGGCTTTACCGGTTTCCTTTGATCAATTTCAACACGTTTCTCTAAAGGAACTGTGTGATCTGGTTAACCAGATGAAAATAACATCCACTACACTTGATGTTGTTCTCTCTGTGATTATGAAAGCAACTTTTTCTGAAATTGGCCCCAGTATCCAGGTGTTGATAAATTCATCTTTGGATGCTCGGGTGGTCCAGGGCAAGGGGAGAGAATTGGCCGACATGGTAGAGAAGCGCAAAATTGACATTCTCTGCGTACAAGAGACTAAGTGGAAAGGCAGCAAAGCGAAAGGAATAGGCAGAGGCTACAAACTCTTTTACCATGGGTTGGATGGGAAAAGAAATGGAGTGGGCATCATCTTGGCTGAGAAGCACATAGATCGAGTCGTAGAGGTGAAGCAAGTATCAGACTGAGCAATGAGACTTAAACTCCAAGTAGAAGACACGTTAGTAAACATAGTTAGCACGTACGCCCCAGAAGTCGGATGCAGCAAAGCAGAGAAGGAGAGTTTTTGGAGCGAGCTAGAGCCCCTAGTAGAAGAAATTCCGAAAGCGGAAAGACTATTCTTAGGAGGCGACCTTAATGGTCATGTGGGTGAAGGGAACTTAGTGGATGAGCAGGTCCTTGGTCAACATGGGCTGAAGATAAGAAATGACGAAGGTCAGAAAATCATAGATTTCGCAAAAAGCATGGAGCTCACAGTGCTTAACACATTCTTCTTCAAAAATGAGAAACAACGTGTTACCTACTGCAGTGGAGAGAAACGATCCCAAGTAGATTACATCCTCTGCAGGCGGAGAGATTTGAGAGAGACTAGAGACTGTAAGGTAATAGCCGGAGACAACGTGGCTCGGCAACACAGACCAGTAGTATGCTGCACAACCATTAGATGCCTGAAAAGCAAGGAACCCAGACGACAACCACAGACAAAATGGTGGAAGCTCAAACGGAGGAGGGGATGACTAACTTTAGAGCAGAGGTAATGCGAGCAAACGGAGGAGAAAGCACCCTGTCTTCGAACTGGACTACTACCGCCAACATGATTAGGCTAGCAGCAGTAAACACCCTGGGTTATTCCAAAGGGCTGAGAAGAGAAAATAAGGAAACGTGGTGGTGGAACCCAGAAGTACAAACCAGCATACAGCGGAAGAAAGAAACGAAAAAACTATGGGATACAACCGAAGATGAAAGAAATTCAGAAGAGTACAAGAAAGCCAACAAAGAAGCAAAGAAAGCCGTGGCAAAGGTGAAGCGAGAAGCCTATGACGAACTGTACAGACGAATAGAAGATGGAGGAGGGAAATGGGAACTGTATCGTTTAGCACGCCAATGGAACCGTAGTGGGAAAGACATTCAGATGGTGCGCGCAATTAAAGATGAAGATGGAAAGGTACTGACAAAGACTGTTGAGATGCAACAAAGATGGGAAGATTACTACAAGCAGCTCCTGAATGAAACGAACCAACGTGGAAAAAGATACAAACAAGAACTGGCGAACAAAGAAGAAGTACCATCAATCAGCAAACAAGAAGTGCAAGCGGCACTGAAGAAAATGAAGCCCAACAAAGCTACAGGCCCAGATGAGATCCCTATCGAAGCCTGGAGATGCTTGGGCGATATGGCGATAGTTTCTCACTGGGCTGTTCAGTCATATATTGAACGCCGAAGCAATGCCAGCGGAATGGAAAGAAAGTGTTCTAGTACCCATCTTCAAAAACAAGGGAGATGTACAGAACTGCTCCAACTATCATGGTTTGAAGCTCATCAGCCACACTATGAAACTCTGGGAGAGAATCATAGATGATAGACTCCGCAAAATTGTCCCTG
>JANDJT010000206.1:22396844-22422029 GCA_024331685.1 Stegophilus panzeri | reverse complement strand
CTGTAAAGCTGCTTTGAGACAATGTCTATTGTAAAAAGCGCTATACAAATAAAATTGAATTGAATTGAATTGAACTTACTTACTTACAGATGTGGATGTCTCCAAGGATGTCATTCAGGTATGTTGTTATACAAGGACAGCGAGTGGCAGTTTAGGCTTGACTGAGCCCTGATTGGTTGCTGGAGTAACAAGTCTTGTAGGAGACTAAATATTTAAACAGTCATTTAACATCAGAAAGTGATAGTTTTGAGACTGGGCGCGAAAGAAAGCTTATTTTAAATGTAAATGTCCTTGCGTATCTACAGTACTCGTTCCCGTTTACACTGGATCCTTGACCACCTGCTCACGGTCACAACTTAATCTCGTATTGAAAGCACTTGGCTTTGTTAATACAAGCCTCTAGTTCACACTAAGTAATACAAACAAATGTAATACAGTAAGGAGAAGCAGATGATGATGTCTATTTGCCAAACATTTGGAGCAGTGGATGCTTTTTCGTTGGGGGCCGTAGCCACAAATGTTTTTTCTTTAGCCCCAAATAATTCTCCAGTTGGAGCGGTTTGTCAGTACGTAACTGAACGTCAGTAAAAGAAGACGGTGTTGTAATTTTATATCTTCAGTGAATGGAGGCGAGACCAATCAGACAGGGTTTACAGGAAAATACGTGGAAATACTCGTGTCTTATTGGCTGTCGGCTCTCGATTCTGCCTCACACGCTAGCTCACAGTGTGAGGGGAAGTTTGGATATGCACACCCATATTTTACCAGTAAATGGGTTGAAACTGAAACAGTTGAAACATCCTCTGATACTGAACACGAAAACAAGGTGTGTAAATGTCTATATGAGTTCCAGTTTATGTGAACATGACCTGAGTAGAGCATAAGGAAAGATAATGTACTTTGCATGGCACTGTAACAGCTAAACCCATACAGTGATAGCTTAGCTGTGCTTCTCCTTGGCTAGCGACACCAAACTAGCCTAGTTAGAAAAGTTTTATATTTTATCAGTCTGGTAGTCCTACAAACACTGACAACACCCGAGGCAGGTTTGGGGGCAGCTGTGGCTCAGGTGGTAGAGCAGGTGGTAGAGTGGGTTGTCCACTAATCGTAGGGTTTGAGGTTTGAGTCCCGGCCCACATGCCAAAGTGTCCTTGGGCAAGACACTGAACCCCAAGTTGCTCCCGATGGCAAGTTAGTGCCTTGCATGGCAGCTCCGTTGCTACCGTTGGTGTGTGTGTGTGTGTGTGTGTGTGTGTGTGTGTGTGTGTGTGAGAATGGGTGAATGAGACACAGTGTAAAGCGCTTTGGATAAAAGCACTATATAAGTGCGCCATTTACTATTTTATGATAAATCCATCTTTTTGTCCAACTTTCACTTTTTATTTATTTATTTTTTTCAAGTAATTAGTTTGCATTGAAACAATTTATTTAGAAGTACATTTTTAAAGTGTTTTGAATGAGAAGAATCTGAGCTCAGCCCCGCATGATAAGCAGTCCAGCTAACGCCCCTGGTTGTAGCGGATAGCGTACAGCGCCAGTATGGCTAGCAATACTTTTGTTAGAAAGTTTGTCTGAAGTGCGACTTCTGTCTCCATCTCAAAACTGTGACTAAACAAAACAAAAAATAAATGTAGCAACAACAAACAATCGTATAGGTTCGCTAGCTGATGTGTCGTACCCGTGAGTGATCTATCACTGTGTTTAGAGTTCAGAACTGTTAGTGTTTAAATGTTACCCACTTAGAAGTATATTCTTTGTACTAACCGTCTCAATCTTCGAGTACTAAGCCGTGGCTGTTATTGGGTACGCAGCTTACATATTTGGACGTGCTAAAATAAGTGAATATATGACTATGCTTTTGCAAGTGAACACGCCACGTTCTCCAGTTTCTGTTGTGATGGCTGTCACGATTGTTGCTCTAATGTCTTCTCCATGAACCAGGCGCATTGGTGTTTCTCTCTTTCGCTCCCTTGTTTGGGTGTTATGGGTACAAGCAGCAGAGGCTGATGGGAAACGAGTGTTACGCTTGGGAATTCACAGTCTCTTATGGGATGTGTGTGTGTGTGTGTGTGTGTGTGTGTGTGTGTGTGTGTGTGTGGGGTGAGAGGGAAACACTTCCTTGCCAAATGAAACGGCTAAACAAAAGACATGGACTGAGAATCTAAAGGAAGCAAGGACACACACACACGCACGCACACACACATGCACACGCACGTACTTCTAAACACTTTTTACCCATTGTTCTACTATCTCTGTCCCTTATTGAAAAGTGTCTGTCATGGTGGAATAAAGACACATTGCCAGGATAGTGATAGTTGCCAATGAGCTGTTACTCTGTTTTGCATCTCCCTCTCTCTCTCTCTCTCTCTCTCTCTCTCTTTCTCAAAAAAAAAATATATATATAAATAAAACACTGTTCTGGTTTTGCTCGGGCCCTGTAATTAACATCCTCTCTTCTCTATAAATACACCATGAGTTTGTGTCCAGAGCCTCAGAGACAGAATGTGTGTGTGTGTGTGTGTGTGTGTGTGTGTGTGTGTGGTGTTGGTGGGGTGGTGGTGTTGGTGGGGTGTGTGCGGGAATGAGGCTTTGGGAAACCGGGGCTGGAGACGTAATAGGCCGTGTGAAGGAGAGCCTCTTAAAGGAAATGAAGTGTCAGAAATAAGGAGAGGGCAAATGTCTCTTTTGTTTGATGTAAAAAAAAAATAAATAATAAAAAAAAAAAGAATAACATGTAAAACGTGGTTACACTGGTGCGGTTAGTTGTTGTTGTTGTTGTTGTTATTATTATTATTAGACAATGGTGGCTTTTTTGTACATTCAAACTTTGTGTTGTAAAAAATGACAACAGAGTTTAGAGTTTCGTTTTGAATTCTCAGGCCTTGTTCTTCAGAACATTGTGTGTGTTTAACTCCGCATTCATGTTATCATGTGACAAGACAGCAGCTCATTTCCTTGTATACTGTAGCTGTGATCCTGGTGACGTGAGGCAATGTGACAGGACGACAAGCCTTAACTGACTGAGATTGTCTTCATTTTTGGAGTCGGAAATCATTCATGTCTAAAATGACAGTAAGTGACGAATGAAAATGCTTGGCTTCTCTGCTTCCGACACTTAGTTCCAGCGCGTGTTTGATTCCTCAGAACGTCATTTTAACTAAAGGCCTGTTCACACCGGTCCATTTGGTGATTTTGGTCACGGCAAAAAAATACTTCTTTAAAGCTAAATCCTTAAAGTTATCATTTTAAACCATTTTTATTTTTTTATTTTTATTTTTTTAAATATGTAATGATTTGAATATCAAATTCACAGCAATAGCATTCACATACTTCTGGGAAGACCCACATTATTTTGCCACCAAGTCGTGTTTTTTATGTAACTTCAGCAGCTCTGGGCACATGAACAAAAGCGCAGATCTCATTGGTCGGCCAGTTTTTAACGCGGTGCCCATCGACAGCCATTGATTTAGACACGGGGCGTTAAACGTGCTGAAAAAACGTCCTGGTGTAGAAGGGCCATAAGACGTGGTTTTATTACGGAGAAATGAAAGAGAAAGCTGCTGTTTTCAGAGCATGCTGCTTTTTCCTGTGGATTCGTTGTGATTTGAGTGGAGGAATAGGAAAAAAAAAAAAATGATGAGAAAACTCGTCAAAAACTGGTATTCAGGAAAACATCAAGTTTCTCTGTGAAATGGGACAATAACATTTTTATATTCGATACAATTTCTAAAGATAATGTTTTGGACATCATGTTTTAGGCCTACTAGTAAATGAATTCCACTCAAGTTTCGTATTGTTTAAAACATATGTATACAGGTGCATCTAAAAATAATATAGAATATCGTGGAAAAGTTCATTTTTTCCGTAATTTTATTCAAAAAGTGGAACTTTTCATATACTGTAAATTCATTACAGATAAAGTGAAATATTTCAAGCCTTTTTTTGTTTTAATCTTGATGATTATGGCTTACAACTCTTGGAAATAAAAAATCCAGTATCTCATAATATTAGAGTAAAGAATTTATAATAGAGAAATGTCGACCTGAGAAGAGCTCTAATCAGCTAATTAACTCTAAACATCTGCAAAGGTTTCCTGAGCCTTTAAAAAAAAACTGGACCATTTCTCAGTGGTCCAAAGTCCTCTTTTCAGTTGAAAGTAAATTTGTAATGAATCTAGAATATATGAAAGTTCTACTTTTTGAATTAAATTGCAGAAAAAAATGTTCTTTTCCACAATAATCAATTTTTTTTTAAAATGCACTTGTGTATATACTACAGTAATTATTTCTGGTTTATAAAGAGGGGAAAACAGCATTAGTAATGTATTTGAAATACAGATTGCTCCTTTTATGCGTGTATGATGGTTGATATTTAAATAGGTCAAGTATCTTGTGTGCTGACATCATGTTATGTTTCTGGCCTAATTTAGGGTTGATTTATTGCATATACTTCACTGCAGCACCACAGGCTTCTGTTTATAAACAGTTCATAAACAGTCCAGCAGTTCACAGGTGTTATACAGAATCATTGGCACTCGTCGTAAAAAATTTTTGTTGTTGTGTTTTTTTTTTATTTTTGTTTTTTTATTTTTTTTATTTTTTTTTATGGTTATTCAGTGTAATCTCTCACCAAATATGAGAGAAGTTGAATTGAGCTTTATAATAAAAACACATCAAAGATGTTGTGTGGAGGATCTTAGATAACTGTATTCCTTATCCAGAGCGACATTTATCTCATTTATACAGCTGAGAAGTTGAGGGTTAAGGGCCTTGCTCAAGGGCCCAACAGTGGCAGCTTGGCAGTGCTGGGATTTGAACTTGCAACCTTCCAGTCAGGAGTCCAACATCTTAACCGCTGAGCTACCACTTCCCAATTAAAGCTTAGATTCCTCTCATAGTTTCGGTGTCTTCACATATCACTGGCAACAGGAATTAAAAAAAAAAATTATCTACTGACTACATTCTTCCTTGGAAATGCACTGCATGACCACATTAAAGTGTTTGTTTCTGAGTGGCTGAATGTGGAACAGGACACGATATGCACTCTCACGAGAGACAATAGAATGACAATTGAGTAGATCAGTGCATATAATATTAGGTTTGATTCGATTTTCTTATATTTTGAAGCTAGCTAAGGTGATTGATAACAATTTCTAAGTATGCAAATGTCCGATTTTTATGCCATTTGTGCCAATCTGTCAGATTTGGTATTTGCTACGTTTGTGATATCTCCTTTGTAGCATCTTAAATGTGTCTTAGTGCATTGTTAATAATCAAGTATCTGTGTGTTCTGTTTTATTGTCAGTTTATTGGTTTTGTTAATCACCTTAGTGTTTGTGTTCCTCAGACCTGTCGAAGAACCGGCTGTGTGAGGTGCCAGAGGAGTTATGCCAGTTCATCTCTCTGGAGACACTCAGCGTTTATCACAACTGTGTGCGCTCAGTTCCTTCCACCCTCTGCCAGCTACAGGCTCTCACCTACCTCAACCTCAGGTACACACACACGCTGCTGAACACAGTCTACAAGGTCTTGCCTATCCAACAGCACATCCATCCAAAGGACTTTGGCTGTTATAGTGTGATGGATTAATAAAATGTACAATTTGTTGGGGCTCCTGAACAGTGCAAAAGAAATGCCTTTGCCTTGTTGGGATATTACAATTTCAAATGTAATGACTATGTTCAAATTCCATTTGAGGTCTATATTCAGCTCACAGCCAGCCATATTTCGAATTCAATGTTTATATGCGTACAGGCATCAGAAAATTCCTATAAGTATGGCTGAGTTGCCATTCCTATATACCTAGCCTACAGCTAAGCATCTGTTAGCACCCGCAATTCCTTGCGGACTGAGCATGCTCCTTTCAGTGGATTTTCTGAAGAAGGGGTTTACGTGCAACACATTTCCGATTAAAACGGGTGGGAATCAATATTCGGGGAATCGGAATATTGTCTTAATCTGAATCAGGCAATCAGATTGCTGCATTTACTCAATAATAGTTAGAATATTGCCAAATTCTGATCAATATCGGCATATTTTTGTGCATGTAAACGTAGCCGGGAGCCAAGAGAGTGTAATGGGCCATGTTGTCTGGGTGGGGGATGGCATTACTTTCTCCCCTGTCAATCCCTGAGCAACACTATCCAATCACGGGTTTGGAGCTCATGTATGCGGAAGAGGGCAGATAGCACTTTCCTTGGAGTGTGTTACACTGCCCTGTGATGATACATGTGCAGCAGATTGAAAAGATGCAGTTGCCTTCGCGTATCTCAGAGGAAGAACTTGATAGCCTTCACCCTCCCGAATTGGCAGCTGTCACGTGTTTGGGAGAGCTGACTTGTGGGTGGAAATTGGATGTGATCAAATTTGGGAGAGAATTGGTGGGAAAGTACAAAGTGGCAAATGAATGTGGTGTAAGTGGAGTAAAGCACTTCAGGATGTACTGTTATGGTAAAATAATCAACTTTGGAGTGGTAACATCATGACTGGAGAAGCTTCAGACCCACCCCTCTGTGCTCAGGACTTAAAGTTAACGTTTTACCTTTGACATTTATGAAGCTCTGACCCTGGAGACTCCTTACAGAATGTTTCACCATGTCAGTGTTTATAAGGTTTTGTTTTGTTTGTTTCCTTATTATTAGGTTTAGATTATGTAGAGCGTACACTATACAAGACCTTGAGAATGAGTTGTTACTTTAGAAACGATAACATATAACAAGCACATTAATGAATATTAATATAAACCTGTGATTTGCCTTGCAGCTGGCGTGACTATCAGAGTAGCGTTTAGAGGATATGTGGTATAAAATATTATAACTCCTCTTTAAATAATCATTCTTGTTATCTGTTTATAATTTATACATGAGTAAAGTTTGGCATTATCAAACAAAAAAAAAAAAGCCAAAATGTATGACCCTCTAAATTACTGAATGTGATATTGGTGAGCTTAGCTAAATGTTTGGATAGTGTAATATATTATTCATTCTGTTTTATTGTTTTTAGTGAATGAAATTACGAGCTTTATTCAAGGTTTAATGGTTTTAACGATCATGTTGTGTACTAGGTGATGGCTTATTTATGTAGAGTCTAATGATGTTTATAGTTATCTCTCTTTTTTTTTTTTTTTTTTTTAAATTTTTTTATAAATTTATTTATTTATTTTTTAAGCAATTGTTAAAGCGCATATCTCTGTTGTAAATTGCTTTTCAACGTTGAGCAAATGAATCATGATCCTCCACGTTGTACACGTGTGTTTCAGTCGTAACCAGCTGTCCAGTTTGCCCGCGTCAGTATGTGAGCTCGCTCTGTTGCGAGTGCTCAACATCAGCAACAACAAGCTACCAGTCCTTCCTGCTTCTATACACAGACTTGCACATCTCCGGCAATTGGTACGTACAACTCGCACCACTGTGTCAGCTTTCTCATGCTCCCCATCACCCTGTCCTGATCTCATCGCACCATGCTGATTCTCTCTCTCGGTTGTATGTTTTGGTACCCGCTCAAACTCTGCTCCAACGGCAACTAATGATAATCAGGGTTGGGGCGAACCTCAGTTTACAGCGTATATTGGTGTACTGATGATAACCATAATAATAAAACAAATTTAATTATTTTTTTAAGCATGGCTGCAAATCATTTAAAGTTACAATGAACCATTAAATCAGGAACTTTATTGTGTACAAATAAACTGCTGAAAGCGACTGGATTTAAGATTTGGGAATTTCATCCTAGCTAGCAGGAAAATGCTATTGCGTTGCGTTTGTGCATTTGTTCTGTGAGAGTGAAGTAGATGCTAGTGAAGTAACTGGTTACTACAAATACTAATCAGCTAGCCAAAAAACAACCTTAAGAAAGGAAAAGTCTTCTGGTCATGTGTGGAGGCTCTGTGTGAAGCTGGACAAGAAATTTGCGGTGGGTCTTTGGCTGTACTTCTTTTGGGTGCCATTTTGAGCCCAGCAGCTTTGACTATGAATTACTGTGGATTCCCAAGGCAACTTGTTGCAGCTCAGGAAAATCATGCATTAAACCCCTCCATTTTTAACACCACCATCAACTTATTGCTATAAACGAATGGCAAATGAGACTAGGATCATTATTATTCCTAGCACATGTTGGACTTAATGGTGTAACAAACACATTCCCATCACTGTTGGAAAATTGAACTGGAAATTCTCAATGTATTTTAATGTACAGTGGACAAACCGTTTATGGCTCTGGGTTCCCTAATGTTTATTGTATGTGTGTGTATGTGAGTTGCTCGAAGTACATACAGGCAGTCTTCTGTTTGCAGGATGTGAGCTGTAATGAGCTGCAGTGTTTGCCGGTGGAATTGGGTCAGCTGGAGGGTTTACGGGATCTGAACTTGAGAAGAAATCAGCTCATGACCCTGCCAGAAGGTTAGTTCATCCCACACACACACATGCACACCCACATGCGCGCGCGCACACACACGCAACCCAGAGACCACTGTCCCATCTCTACACAATCATGAAGTTAGATAACTGTTCTAAAAAGGTCTGTGATTATGCCAGGGCCTCAGTGATAAAATGGCTAGAAGCTTAGTAATGTAGAACTGATTAGAAATTAGTCATGTCTATCAAATTTCCAGTTCTGTGCTCTTACTACAAAATTGTAGTCCGAGTCCAAACACTATAATTACTGTATACAATACGCGACCTCTTTATCTGAACCCTTCTACTACAGAATTGGCCGAGTTGCCGCTAGTCCGTCTGGATGTCTCCTGCAACAGAATCTCGCACGTTCCCGTGTGCTATCGGCACTTGCGGCACCTGCAGCTCATCTCGCTGGATAACAACCCTCTGCAGATGCCCCCAGCACAGATCTGCTCCAAAGGGAAGTTCCACATTTTCAAGTATCTAAACATGGAGGCATGCAAAAGGACCCAGGATCAGCTGGAGAGAGCTCTGCGACCCAGTGACTTCAACAGCTGGTGAGGCCAGGATGAAGTGATTGGGGGGGGGGTGTCTTTTGATTGATGGTGGCAAGCTTATTTTCATTCTGGAAGTATTCGATTTTCACAAATTAAATTCACCACCAGAGTTGAATTAGTGTCGAGTAAATGAAACATTTTAGTGCTCTGCTGATTTTATTTAGATCGTGAAAAGGGTTGGTGAACATGTGCATTAGCAGAGCTGGAAAAAAGAAGAGGAAAAGATATAATACGATAAGGTGCACTGAATCGAATTGCGCCCCCCCTCCATCTCTCTCTCTCTCTCTCTCTGCTTCTCTCTCTCTCTCTCTCTCTCTCTCTCTCTCTCTCTCTCTCTCTCCCCAGTCTTTCAGATCAGGAGCTGTTCCCTGGTCAGTATGGTGGTCTGGACTCTGGCTTCAACAGTGTGGACAGTGGCAGCAAGAGATGGTCTGGAAATGAGGTAACAGGAAGCAGCATGAAACCAATTAAACAAATTTCAGCTGCATGTAAATCTGTTTTTCGTCTTGCGCTGTGCGCACACGAGAACATCCTTCCTGTCTCTTTCCAGTCGGCTGACGATTTTTCAGAGAGATCTTTGCGATTGACGGAAATTTCTCGTGAGCAGCACAGGGAACAAGACGAGAGGAACGCGTCACTCGATACACCCAAAGGTACTAAACATCTCGCACGTTGGCAAAAGAGAGAGGCTCTCTGAGCATACATATTTAAAGTATTTCTCTTTCTTCTTTTTTTTCCCCCTTACTCTGATCTGTAGTGAATGGAGATGTGGAGCAGGTGGATTTCATTGACGGAAGTTTAACAGAAGAGGATGAGGGAAGCTGTAAACCAGACCCTCCGAGTCCTCCACAGTTATCACTCCCACAGGCAAGAAGATGCATTAATCATTGGGGGTTTTTTTTGTTTTGTTATTTTCTCAAACACTATTTTGCCAAACACGTAAAATATTTATTGATCTACAGTGCTGCTAGAAAGTTTGTGAACCCCATTAGAATTTTCTGTATTTCTTCATAAATATGACGCAAAACATCATCAGATTGTCGCACAAAGAGAACCTAATTAAACAAACGAGACAAAACTATTATACTTGGTCATTTATTTATTGAGGAAAATGATCCAATATTATGTATCTGTGAGTGGCAAAAGTATGTGAACCTCTAGAATTAGCAGTTTAATTTGAAGGTGAATTTAGAGTCAGGTGATTTCAATCAATGTGATGACAATCAGGTGTGAGTGAGCACCCTGTTTTATTTAAAGAACAGGGATCTATCAGAGTCTGGTCTTCACAACACATGTTTGAGGAAGTGTATCATTGCATGAACAAAGGGGATTTTTGATGGCCTCAGAAAAAGAGTTGTTGATGCTCATCAGACTGGAAAAGGTTATAAAACCATCTTTAAAGAGTTTGGACTCCACCAATCCACAGTCAGATAGATTGTGATTCAAGATCAAATTCAAGATCATTGTTACCCTCCAAAGGAGTGTTCTCCCAACAAAGATCACTCCAAGAGCAAGATGTGTAATAGTTTTGTCTGTTGTTTAATTGGGCTCTCTTTGTCTACTTTTAGGACTCGTGTGAAAACCTGGTGATGTTTTAGGTCATATTTATGCAGATATACAGAAAATTCGAAAGGGTTCACAAACTTTCAAGCACCACCTTATCTGCCGCACATCTCGCATGCACTCTGTGTCGATTACATTAGAGTGAATCTATGGGTACTCTTCGTCTTTATTTGTTCTTTTGCTTCGTGTCTTTCAGGAGAAGACTGAAAGCCGGTCCACACCCTCACAGAGCCCTGATTCAGTTGGCAGCAGGTAAAACTGTTTACACACAACAGCAGAAGCATGAGCTCATCCTCATGAGTTCACAATACACCGCTAGGTCCCATTGTATGAGCAATCTAAAACTAAACCAGCTTTTTGATTCTAAAACATGGGCTGTTACCAGGTTACTGTGTATTATTGTACAGTATATAGCAAATATCCTTACAGGCCAAAACCATTTTGGACAAACTTGGTTTTTTCCCCCCACCCCACCTTGTGTCGCATTCTCACTTTCTCTCCAAACCTCCCTCACATATTTGACCAGGTCAGCCTATCGGTGTGTGTTTGAGCTGGGAAAAGTCAACAGTGATTCTTATAGTCATTTCCTCCCGGGATTCATGGCTGCTTGACTGAACACCGGTCCAGTCTTATTCAGACTAATACTGTAGCAGAAACTAATCATGCAATCATGATTATGTCACACAAAGCGACATAAGTGGCATTTTTCACATATTCATCTCCTCAGGATTTTTAGTGTGTATGCTCCCAAAATGTAGAACTCTATCCTACAAGACCTTTTTAATAAGCAGCTTAAAATATATCTTTTTTTTTTTTTTTTTAACTTTTTTTTTTTTTTTAACTTTTTTCTCTTGTTTTGTTTTTGTTGTATTTGGTTAGTTTTTTTAAAATTTATTTTCTTTGAAAGATTTAATTACTCTTTTTTTTTTTTTTTTTTTTTTTAATAGCTACAATTCCCAGTTTGTTGTTATTGTTTTGTATTAATTATTTATTTTATGGTTGCTTTATCATTTTTAGAATGATTTATTGTTAAATATTATTAAACATACATGGTAAATGGTCTGCGCTTGTATAGTGCCTTTTTACCTTTAGCGGTTCTACAAAGCGCTTTACACTGTTTCTCATTCACCCATTCTCTCTCTCTCGGCATGTGGAGGGGTCGTGAATCTGAGATTAGTGAACAACCCACTCTACCACCTGAGCCACAGCCGCCCCATCCATGTCAACCTGTAAAATGTTGGCAGTTCCATTCCAGTTATACTGGAAATCTTATTTGGTGCAATAAAGTGGCATAGAAACATCATTCAGTTGCTAGCTCAGCTCAATTCAATTCAGTTGCGCCCATACACCTCGGAGCATCTGGTAGTTTATGTTCACTTTTCCTGCTACAAGCTTCAGAATGTTGAAGGCTGCAATCTGATTGGCTCGTCGCAATTCAGTGTATACACACCAGCCAACCAACTTGTTTGTGCTTATTTCTCCACCATCATTCTGGGGTAATGAACATTATTAATATAACATGCAATGGTGAAGCGCATTACCGTTCCCATATCCCAGTGAACACGATTGTATAATCTGCTTAGAGTGAAGCAGGTTATGGCTGTGCGTGTGCAGACACCGAGCTTGAGATGTTTAGTTCCAGTCGTAAGACTCAAACCCCTAAATGCTGCCACGAACATTTTTGAACACGGGACGTTCTAGCGTTTCTGTTGAGGATGTCATTCTCCTCTCTGCAGTAGGAGTGTTGGCAGCGACTCGGCTGATGCAGTCTATCCATCCAGTCCCACGCTAGAGGAGAAGAAGAGGCCTGGCACGCTGCAGCTCTGGCAGGAGAGGGAGCGTGCGCAGCAGCAACAGCGAGAGCGGTGAGTGCGGATTACACTGGGATGTAGCAGAAATCTGAAACGGAGATATTTATTCAGGAAGCAGAAGAGACAGGACAGGGGACTTAAAGGGTTTAACGATGGTTGGACGAACAGACGGGTACAATAAATAATATATAAAATCATTTCATAACATACACTGCGTAATATCCTGAGCTGTACAGGACTCCACTGGCTGATGAAACACCACCGTATTACTAAAGTAGTCGCTTGGGTGATGGGAATAAAAATAAAGTATGCCAGCAGTACAAGTAGTTTCAAGAAAGTGTGTACACAATGATTTGTTTATTAAACTATGCCTTTTTGTGCTGTTTTCTTCTAGTATGCAGAAGACGGCATTCAAAACAGGAAGTCAGTCGGCGGCATCAGGCAAACGGGCAGGAACAGGAAGTGTCTCGTGGTAAGAGGGCTGGGGCCTGCTTTGTGTTCACGGTGTGTCCATGTTGTAGCATGTTAGTAATTGACTTCTGAAACTTTATCTAAAATGTATAAACCCAGGTTTTTAAATGCTAAAAGGGAAACTGGTTTCTAGGAGAAAGTTTGTGTCCATCCTGTGTGCTAGTAGATGAGGGTGGTGATGCTCTCTTACTATTCTGCCCCTCTCTGTCGCCCTCTAGTGGTGACTCTACAGACAGTGGCGCCGCTGTTAATGGTCTCCGCCAAAGATCTGTTGTGAGTCTCATTTGGTCTGTCTGTTTTGTGTCTCTCCTCATCATTTACTTATTTTTCACTTAATATTGTGTGCTGTTCTTTCAGACTGTGGATCAGATTTATCCAGTATCCCTGCAACGCTCAACAAGCCGCACAGGTGCAGCACCATCTCCACACATTTTTACATGGTTACACTTATGCTTTCTCTGAATATTGCTGTACAAGTTGTTTATTTATTTTAAATAGAAAGAGATGTAAGCTGTAGTCTTGTCTTGTTGTGTTCTATATAGATGTGCCCTCTGCTAAGCCATGTTCTCCCACTGGCAGTGCTCCCAAACCCAACAGCTTCCTCTTCCGCACCTCTTCACGCTGCAACGTCAAGACTTCAGGTACACACAGAACATAGGCTTGAGGAGTATTCAGTACAAATAACAGCTTAAACGAGAATACTTTTACTTCACATGCACCCATATTAGTTTGTTCTTTAGTATATTAGTGATTTAAAAATGAAATGATTTTTTTATATATATATATATATATATATATATGTTTGAAATGTCTTATAAAGCTGTAATAATATTATTATTATTATTATTATTATTATTATTATTATTATTAACAACAATAATAATGTTTATACCAGAGTGCTGTTAAATTCTCGATTCTGATTGGTCAGAAGGTCTTGAGAAATTTTCCATAAGAGCAGGACTAATACTCAACTTGCACAGGGAACCCATGTAAATCGATTTAAAATCTCCTTTTTAAAAGTGTAACAGTGACGTTTTCTGCAAGGAGATGTTTGTTTAGCGTTGTTGGAAGGCGTCTCCAGTGTCCATGCTTTGTAACAGTTAAAGGGAAAGCTGCAACTTTAGACTGTTTGTAGACAGTTAACACATTGTGTATGGAAAACAGTGAGCTCGAGCTGTGTATTCAAGCAGGTAGATGCGTCTACTAAAGCAGTCAGGAAGTGTGCAGTGTTTAAAAGCACATCAACACTGCTGCACCCAGCACATTTGCACCAAAGCCATGTCACTACTATATCAGTCAGCATGTTTATATAGACAACAATAATCCAATATTAACCCGATTAAGACAATACTCTGATTAAGAAACGACCATATAAACAGCTATTACTACTGACCTTAATTTGACTAAAGTCATACTCGAAGTAAACACAAATCGAATTAAGATATGAGGAGTTTTCGTATTTTAGTCGCACTATCGAAGTGCATTACAGACATGTACACACCTTAATCACACTATTAAGGTCGTGTGGGAGTTTTCACCACATTTTGCGACAGCACACATGCACACACGGCAGTGCTCAACCGTTTAACGGCAAACGAGAACACGGCTGCTTCCGAAACCGCGTACTTACCTACTACAGCATATAGTAGGTGAAATACATGTACATCGGCTACTATATAGTAGGTAAGTGTGTGGTTTCGGAAGCAGTCGTCCATTTGCTCGTATAGCATGACTAATCATCAATTGCACTTGAAGCTTTCGTAAAATTAAAAATGAAACACCCAGAACTGTAGACGATACCATAACATTTACATTTATTCATGTAGCAGACGCTTTTATCCAAAGTGACTTACAAATGAGGAAATACAAGCAAAGATGAACTGTATGTTGATACGTGAAATTCTAGAGGGAACGTCTGACGGCGTGGCGTGGGGACGTAATGACGTGTGCCGTTAATCGATCTATGTTCTATAAGATGTAAAACAGGAACATGAAAGGAATATTGTAAAAGCGACTCATGTAAACACCTTAATCAGAATATTGTCTTATTCAGAGTAAGGTCAATAATTAGATTATTGCTGTCCATGTAAATGTAGTCAGTGTCACAGCTCTGTGTTGAGAACGATCCATCACCAAAGTGATACCTGCAGTGGTCCTGTGGTGGTCTCTTTCCAATTATGGGTGGGACAGATACCAACAAAGTGCACCTTATAGGATAGTTATAGGATCTGAATTTTGTTAGCAGTCTGTGGAAATACCCCACAATGATGGTTATACAATACTTTGTGTGTGTTTTAGGATCAATGCAGTCTCTGGCTGAGTCAGGTCGCAGTGAGTCTCGATCTACGCTCAAATCACCACGAGAGGAGAGAGCAGAAATCTCCCAGTTACGGAAGGTAAGGACCATTTATGCACTTTTCACATGTTTTTTTTGCAGTGGTTTTACATTTACACTAGACCGTCCTCCCACACGGCTCCCTGCTTTTACACTTTCAGTTTCAGTATGACAAGTGATCGCTTTGTACAGGTATATTTTCTACATTTCCATATTGCCTGTATAAGAATACGAGACAGCAATGGTGTACGGAGTAGAACGTTTTTAGTGTAGTAAGCTTCAAAACTGTACACATGCAAACCGTGAAACGTTAAGTGTTAGGCTTTTCAGTTTAAAACGGAGACGTTCACAGCACGTCCGTAGCAAATGAATGTGTTACAAATGAGCTCAGCTCGTGAGGTCACTGAATTCATGGACCAATGATGTCCAAAATAAGAGAATGATTACGGTACACGGAAAACGTTACTCACAGATTCAGTGTCAAGCTAGCTAGCATAGCTAGTGATTAACCCATAGAGTATATTGTTATATTTACATACATTTAAATACAGTTAAATGCTAAGAACATAATAAAACTTGAGACGATGATTGCTCGGTTAAAGGGATGGCAAGACAACGCAGGGACGTCTCTGTGTTGTGCATTCACGCATTTTCGGCAGTACTTTAAGAACACGAACATTAATGTTGTGTCTAGTAGTGAACGTGTGTATCCTCCCACACTGTCTGTTCAGTAAGAAGTCGTTTCACACAGTCAGACACTTTATAACACATCCGTCAACATCTCAAGGTCGCATTATTCCTCACGCTGCCGTTTTGGCACTGACCGCATCATCTAACCTCTCTCTCTCACTCACTCTCACGCTCTCTCTCTCTCTCTCTCTCTCTCTCTCTCTCTCTCACTTTTCTTGTCCGCTGTCCATCTGTCAGTCCCTGGAGTCTTCTCTGAAGATCACCCTTCCAGAAGATCTCGGTGATGCGTTGTCCAACGGTACCATCCTCTGCCAGCTAACCAATCACATACGCCCTCGGTCGGTGTCAATCATCCACATCCCCTCCCCTGCTGTGGTGAGTCCTCAGTGATATCGATCAGTCTCCTCGAGCTCTCACGAGGCGAGACTACTTACGACTTTGTTTCACAAACTTTGTTCCGTTTAATCTGTACAGCCGAAACTGAGTGCCGCCAAGTGTCGTCTCAACGTCGAAAACTTCCTCGCTGCCTGCCGCAAGCTGGGCGTTCCTGAGGTAAATGACTTTCTCAGAACCTGTGTTTGCTTTTCTGTGCTGCCTTAAGTGTGTGTTTCTTAATACGTGTTTAATGTATTACTGAATTCTGTCTGCTTTATGCGTCTCACTTTTTCTTGTATTTTTCCTGGCTTTTAATTCCTATTATTACTTGTTTTTTTCTGCTTTCTTATTGCTTTATTACTTCTTTTTTTTTTTCTATTCTGCTGCCTCATTCTCGCTCTCTCTCTGGCTCTCTCTCTCGCTCTCTCTCTCCCTGTATATCTCTCTCCCTCAGACGGAGGTGTGTCTAGCGTCTGATATCCTCTGCAGTAAGCTGCGTGCAGTGCAGCGCTGCGTGGAGTCTCTCTTGTCGATAGGAGGAGGAGAGGAGCTGAAGGAAGAGATACAAGCACTCTCTCCCGCTCTCTCTACCTTCTCCCTCGTCCCCACCGGCTTCTTGCTCTTCTACTGCCTCGTCATGGGCCTGCTCTTCCTGCTCTACCACCACCTTACTGCATAAGGCGCATAAGTGTGTTTACACGCGAGCATGTGTCGGATGTAATCGATGCGTGCGCTTCCACAAACGAATCAGGCTTTGCAGCAGTGCACTTGCACACTATGGCACACTATAGCAGTGTGCCATAAGTAGAGCTAGCTGCACTGCCATCCAGACAGCCTGGCAATGTCACACACACACACACATACACTCTTATACACCCCACATAGTTCTGTTACACTCTATAAGCTGCAGTGAGTAGATGTGGACTGACACAGTGGTTGTTTTTATGCTGTATCTGTCTTAAGCAGAATTGTATATAAAAATACTTAATACTGTTACAGGTTTATGGACAGAGAGACTTTGTAGGATTGCAGTCTGGTTTTTTTTTTTTTTTTTTTTTTGTTTTTTTAACTCATGAATTACAAAACAAAAGCATTTAATATAAGCTGCCCAGATAAAAAAAAAAAAAAATTAGCCTCATCTGTCATTTCTTTTCTAATACTTGCTAACACCGTCCCTCACCTTAATAACAGCGCCAGTCCTGTTAGGTGTGGAAGCCAGCAGAACGTTCCATCAATGTTAGACGACTCTTTCACTTACTCAGTGCAACTCAAAGCTAGACATCGTGTAGACTACTTCTTAGGTTTTTCACCTTCTGTTTTTTTTCTGTTAAATATTTTGAGTCATTCGCCAAATCCCACCCACTGGCCAGCTCTACGCTATCACGCGTCAGCCACCATTTAGGGAGAGCGAGTCTGTGCTTTCTCCGAGACCCATGAAGTGAGCCACCGTATCTTTTTGAACTGCTGCTCGTGCTATATCACAAGGCAGCAGAACACGCTGGAAGAAAGCGCTATCTGCCCTCTTCCACATACATGAGCTCACGTAAGCGCACGTGATTGGCCATTGTCCCTCTGATTGACAGGCTAGAGAATAACACTGTTCCTCCAGTCTAGAAGCATGGCCAGTTTTGCTCTCTAGGACTCCTGGAAATGGATGGGTGTGGCAGCATTGGGATTCGAAATGTGCAACCTCCCTGTTCTGTTGCATCACTTGGGAGCCACGTCCACAAGTATTCTCTGCAGAGGTGCCTACATCTATGGTTTAGCTGTAGCATTTACGCTTGCTAAAGCAGTGGTCGGACGCAAATTCCGTAAAGTGCTTTTGCACAGACTTTATCTAGGTTGCGTGAGCTAATAGAAAGCAAAAGGCAGACGATTTTGCACTACAGGTCATTCAGTAATATAATAGCAGGGTAAAATGGGCTGTGTGTTCCCATTCTCTTTCAGTTATACATTGTATAAGATGTACTTAATTTTCCCTTTTTTCCCTTTGGGCAGACAAGTTATTCTTTCACGTCAGTAATGAAACTCTAAACACAAGGGATGTATTGCTTTAATGCTGTTATCACAAACATCCTGACCTCCGACATATGCATATGCATACGGTCATTTTTGTGGCTGCCTGCTAACATTTTCTTGTTGGCAATGTTGGCTCCTCGTTCTATGTGATAGAGGTGATATTTGTAGGAGAGTCAAGGTGTCCAAGTGTGCTATCATGCTTGTTGATTTGGTCTTGTGAGTGTCAGAGTTGTGTTCTGCTTGAACCTGAAGCACCAAACCTCAGAATCTGGCCAACAAACTGACCATGATTTAACGATGACTTGCGTTCGTCTATGTGCTGCTATTGATGGATGAGGATGAGTTTTGTGGGGGGGGTTTTGTCTGGGGAGCTTATTAAAACTCTTAAAGCTATGCTGTCCATCACGGCTAGATGTTTTTAATCAGTTTGTTTTAAAAGTGGTATTTATTTGTTCTTAGTGTCCACTTCCCAAAGGGCTTCGCCGCCGCTTTGCCTTAGCTTACACAGGGGATCGAGCTTTGAGGATGGTGTAGTATTTTAATGCGTTTTATAACGGTTTATTTAGCCTCTGGCACGAATCATAAAAATCTGCTCACATCTTGTTCAAAGGGCTTTAAATTTTTTAACCACTTTGTCTCAGTGCTTGCAAATGTAAGTGCCTGCTATGTCTGACTGAAGCTACTGTTACAAACTCCACCATGTCCATGACCATTCCAGTCTCTCTGACCGCAGTATTGCATGTTATTTAACATTTTGGAATGGTGTTTGCAAATGAGTATTAAAAACCCTGTTCCCATTTTGTTCAGAGTTATTCAATCGGAATATTTCTTTCAAATATCGGGGTTGAGGGACTGGAATGAAATGTTTGCTGTTCGTTTTGTTTGTTTTGTCCTGTTGACTGACTGTGACCACCAGGGGGCAGTGGTGTTGCACAACTGCACTCTAAGCTATATGTCTTATGGTACCGAAGTAATGTTTCAGAGTTCTGATGTTGTATGTATGTGTATTGTTTATGGTCAGCTTGCTATGTAAAATTAAGTTATTGTTTATTTATTCATGCATTCCTGTGTCGAGCAGCAGTATTGGGTGAAACACGGCCTCACAGAGCAAATTCCTCTCAGCTCGCACAAAGCATTGCAATATTTGCTGCATTTTATATGTAGTTTTATGCAGATTATCTTCTGTGTTCATAAAAAGAAAAACTGGTCTACTTAGCCCCAAGTCAGGATTTGTCAAATGCAAGACCAATTTTCTATGTTAGTAAATATCAGCTCCATATATATATAATATATAAAAACAGCGAGTTTTAATGAAAGCTGTAAATTCTTCAGTCGAAATAACATCCCATTAAAATCTTCTTAAGCTTCTTTTTAAATGCCTCACTAACGTTGGTTTTAGGCCCATGAGTACCCCGTGTTTCCTCAGTACTGTCTGCTGCTGTTGCTTTTGTGTTCCCTGCATACTTAATGTGATTTAGCAGCTTTGCAGACAGTTGACTAACGAGCAGACGCTCATCTGGAGAGAGTGATAAGGGCACATGGGAAAGAACAGAGTGAAAGAGAAGGAGGAGAGGAGAAGCACAAGGGTGGACTGATAGGATAGAAAATGTGAGGAGAAAAAAAAAAAGAATGTGTTTTTTTTTTTTTTTGTTTTTTGAAATGGGTTCATTTTCATTCATCCAATTTGTTGAATTCTTCCCATTAGCGCAGTTAAAATGAGCTTTCTCAAATCTACAGTATGTGTCGGATGTGAAATATCTTCTCACGGTTCCCACAACTGAAATCATCGCTTTTTTTTTTTTTTTTTTTTTTTTTTAAATCACATTTTCAGTCCACACAAATGTAATTGCCTGAAGGGCTCACTGTAACCGAAAGCCATGTTGCTTATTCAGAGCAGGGAGGTTGAAGAACTACCCACTAATGCTGCCCTCTTTGTTTGTTTTTTTGTCTTTCCTTCTTTATTTTTTTCCAACTACTTTCAGTTTTTTGTTGGAGCAAGATCTGCAATAATGTTTCAACCAAAATGTCTTTTAGGGTGAAGCGAGTTTATGAAAGCACCAAAACTCACTGGAGTTGAATTTTGAACTTTTAATGAAATTGTTAAGAAGCAAGATGTATTTTGTAATATTTATATCCCTCATGTATTTAAGGAGGTCAATTGTAAGTTTATATAGATTCCGATTTTTGTTTTTTTTGTTGCTGTAATTATTAAAAAAGAAAGGCAGGAAAAAAAAGCATCTTTTGTTCTGTGCTGCTTCATTTTCTGTTTTCTCTTATGTTTTGCCTATGTTTTTGTTTGTTTGTTTGTTTTTCTTTCTCAAGCCAATCATCTTCCCTCAGGTGTCTGTTGATAGCTTTTAAGTCTCTAACCGTTGTGTTTGCTTAGTGCGAAGGTAAGTGGTAAATCCATCCTTACTTGTGAGGTGAAGGAAATAAGGGATTGTGCATGAAGTTTAGAGCTTGTTGAAACATGTTCAGCTTCTGAGGATACACTGATTGGGTGAAACAACACACTTTTCCTTTCTTGCTGCAAAAAACAAACAAAAGCAACTGCATGGCTGTTAAAGCTTAGAGTTGGGAAAATCGACTCGTGGAAGTTTTAAATGTGAGAGGGTGAGATATTGGGTAATGTGCATGCTGTTACTGCTGCTTTCCTTGTCCTTTCTGCACAAAACCTGTGACCTGATTAGAGTGTCTTTCAGTTCCAGTCCTGCACTACCATGTCCTGTTGAGCTCTCCGGCTACGCATAAAGCACTGCCCGAAATTGGTCTGGTATGTGTGCGAGAGCCGTAGGGGGAGAAAAAAATGGGGGAGCGAAGGGAAAAAAAAAAAAAACAAAAACAAAAAACATTGCAGTGTAGTTCTCTCAGGACTGGAGCTGAGAAACAATACGAAATCCAAATCATCAGTGTGGTGTTGTGTGCACTAATCTGTACGTGCATGTGCGCATGTTCAGCCTTGGTGCTTCATCACATGTTCTTGCGTGCCTATTTCTAACCTGTTTGAACTGTCTTCCAAACCCCACCAGGACTCTCTGTGTCCAGCTCAGCTCATTCTGGAGGACGAAGGACTGAGCCGCATCGCTCACACCGTCCAGACTCTGCTGGAGCTGCCCCCGTCTGGACCCCGCCGCTCTTCCCTTCAAACGCCTGCGCAAAATACCAACAGCTCATAACGTTCAATTCAACTTTTAATACAAGCCATACCTTCTGAACGTCTTCAGTGTTTTTATTACATTAAAGGAAGGGTGCAGTCTGGCCCACCTCATAATTGCGAATGCTTGGGAGTATACTGTAGATTTTCATTGTGGTCTGCCGTGTGTAATCACTGGACGATTGCAAATATTAAACAAGATGAAACGGAAATGTAAAGCTGGTAATGTGAGTCTGCCCCTGCCAAAATAATTGCCTCACTTCAAGATGATGTATGGTATGCAAAATATTTATTTGTCAGGGAGATGAACTTCATTGCTGAGGTGGTGCTGGTAAAGTTGTTTTGTTGGTGGTTGTTTATACTTGGGAAATTAATTATGGCTGTAGTCTGGGTTTTATAACAATGCAAAGTTAATTGATTTTCCACAGGTAATTACTCTTGCATTGAGTAGTTGTGGCAGACTGCAGATAAGCCTATAGTCATTAGAGTGTTATGATAAGCTATAGCAAGCTCATGAGCACCCAAAAAAACTATATATGGAGATAAAGCATTTGGTATAGGATTAATATACAGTTTGTTAAGTAAGTAAATTGACAGTATTCTCGCACCACCATACCCCCCCCCCCCTCCCCCCAGGAATCAATTTCAGTTCTGCAAGCTAATTCATTGAATTTGAAAGAAATAAAGCAATTGCCTAATTGCTAGCTTTAATTAGGGATATTTATAGCAGTGATGCGAGAGCATTACAGAAATCACTCAGGCTGAACCAGTCTCTGTGTTTCACAGTACACAAGCCTGCAGTCTGAGACTCTGTGCTTAATTATGTGAAACATCACCAATGGCATTATTGGCATCCCTTGTTGAGAAAAGTAGTGCAGAGGAGAAATTACACTGTGTCCTTCTCTTTCAAAAAAAAAATCTTGTCAAAATGATAGTTTCCCTTTTCACAAGATTTTATTTAAGTATGTGGGAGTTTCCCCCCAAAGCTTCCAAACAACAATGATGATGAAAACCTTAAGAGGGACCAGAATCAAACGGGAACTCATCCTCTTTCTGGGTAATACTGGATAAAGTGTAAAAACAAACAGCACTAAATGTGTTGAAATGTTCAGTAGGAAACATTGTGAAGACGAGTGCTGGGATGAGCACAGGGCAGACTTTGAGTACAGCGTTTCAGTGAGATCATCCACTGACTCGAGGGAGTCTTGTAAAGAAACTGTTTTTGGCAAGTGCAAAACTTCACAGTTATCCATCTGGGACCATCCAAAGCAACAGAAGGTGAGTCATAAGTGCAGAAGTAGAGCATCAGGATGAACACACAAGTTCATGGCATAACAGTTATGGAACTGGAAGAAGTTGTTGCTTTAAATTTCAGTTTACAGCAATTGTTCCATTTTAAATTCCCTGAGCTGTAGTACAGAGCCCAAGGATATGTATAATTTTACGCTCATTTTAATGAGCCGTTTGTTCAGGGTAACAAAACAATATGAACTAGGGGCAAGGCACATGTGGGAGGACCTTTCTAATTACCATCGCAATGATTGAACACCTCATTTGTTCATAAATATGGATCGGAGTTTAGCGTACACCAGGGACTGAGGTTATAACCAGGTACAAAGGAAATATGAATGGAAATTGTATTCTACCCGCATATGAGTCTATACAACACCCATTCATAGCCTTCAGTCAAACCTAATAATTATCCCCACTTTATAACAAACGTCATGTTGATGTCTAACTTCACACGTGTCCAGAAGCAGTACAGAAGCAATTTAGAACAAACACAACCAGATTTCCCAAAAGCAGTGTTGTAATAAGAATTCTGAGAGCATTACTCTGTTTCACCGTCTGTTATTGAGTTTGGGCATGTATAAGCTGCTCACTCTTACAGATCCCCTACTCATCACATATTGATCCTGCATGGTCTGGGTCTCCCCGGTGGCAGAAATCATGAATACACGTGCAGGCTGCATGTGGTGGGGGAAAAAAACAATCCATCCAGATACTTCTGTAAATCCTAGGAAGTGTGTCCTTATGGAAAAATATGTGAAGGCAAGACAAGACAAGAATTAGTCATGTGAGAAAACCATATCTGAAGGATAGAATGACATGTGCTACATGTGATCAATGTCTGTGAAAAGAAATGAATCATTTCAAACAATGTGATGAGGAAAAACTCATGTGAACATAAATGAAGCCTAAATAAATCATCCATCCATTTTCTGTACCCCTTGTTCTACACAGGGTCGTGGGGAGCCTGGAGCCTATCCCAGGGGCCTCTGGGCACAAGGCAGGGGACACCCTGGACAGGGTGCCAATCCATCGCAGGGCACAATCACACACTATGGACAATTTAGAGATGCCAATCAGCCTTTGAACTGGGGGAGGAAACCCCTGAAGCATGGGGAGAACATGCAAGCTCCATGCACGCAGGGCAGACGCGGGAATTGAACCCCCAATCCTGGAAGTGTGAGGCAAACATGCTAACTACTAAGCCACTGTGCCCCTCCCCCTCCCAAAATAAATCACATGAAAATCAATGAATCATACAAACATCACGTGAAAATAAAGGAATCGTGTAAAGATCATCTATCCATCCATCCATTTTTCATACCGCTTATCCTGCACAGGGTCCTCTGGAGCCTATACCAGGGAACTCGGGACACAAGGTGGACACCCTGGATGGGGTGCCAACCTATCACAGGGCACAGTTGCACACACATTCATACACTTCGGACAAATGCCAATCAGCCTACAGCACATGTCTTTGGCCTGACGGAGGAAAATGGAGCACTTGGAGGAAACCCCAGAAGCACAGGGAGAACATGAGCAGGTTTTGAACCCCCGAGAACCCCAGAGATGCAAAGCAAACATGCCCCTATGTAAAATTCCTCTGAAAAAGTGTAAAACAACATGAGGTGTCTAAAAAACACATTTAACATTGTGACTCGAGATTATTCACATGTGGACTCATGGGACTCTTCTGTATAAGGGATGTGTCATGAAAACCCGTTACTAGGAGCAAATCACTGAAACATTTTCTTGCTTTCCCTAGTGGACAAGTTATATTTTAGGTCTGTTAAAAATGTCATTAAAGTCTATTTGCGACACACATATTCTACCCAATTCCCAATCTGCTGTGTTGTTACCCTGAGGATGCAGTCTGCTTCAATAACCAAAAGGAGCCCAGTAATGGTGACATTTTAAAGTAAATGACATATTTACACAATCTGTCCTGTCTGTACTATTTAACCTCTTGGCACCTTATGAGACTGACCACTAAACCACATCTTGTAAAAATGTTTCTTTGCTGAAAACAGCTGCATTTCCTAAATTAATAACACAACTAGAATTAAATAGAATTAACAAAATGTGGTTAACCTACTGTAACATTCATGCTAATGGGATAGGGATGTTAAGGACATTCTAATGCTTTGAAGATTTGAAAATACTAACAATATCTATTTTTTTATTAATAATTTTCTTCCAATCTATAAGTATGGCAACATGTTTTTACGTTTAATAATATTAATATTGGCACCCTTGGTAAATATGAGCAAAGAAGGCTGTGAAAATTTGTCTTTTTTGTTTAACCTTTTGATCTTTTGTTCAAAAACAATTGCAAAAAAAACAGGTTTATCAAAAAAAAATATATATATATTAGTTAAATGTAGGTGTGCAACAATTATTGGCACCTTTTTAGTCAATACATTGTGCTACCTTCCTTTGCCAAGATAATATCTCTGAGTCTTCTCCTATAATGCCTGATGAGGTTGGAGAATACATGGCAAGGGATCTGAGGCCATTCCTCCATACAG
>JANDJT010000206.1:22382898-22396266 GCA_024331685.1 Stegophilus panzeri | reverse complement strand
ACTGTTACTTTTAATATTGACCCCCCTTTGTTCAGGGACTCATTATTCCATTTCTGTTCATCAAATGTCTGTGAAACATGTTCAGTTTATGTCTCAGTTGTTGAATCTTTTTATTTTAATATAAATATTTACACATGTTAAGACATTTTCTGGAAATACAAGCAGTTGAATGTGAGAGTTTCTTTTCTTGCTGAGTATATATGCACATAGTTTGTTTAAAATGTCTTTACATACATATTTGCAATGTAATATCGGTGGAACACAAATGTCACTCCAGGTGTGGAATCACACAGATGGATTTGCTCTGGACTCGAACAGTGTTCATGTGTTCTGCCTGATGGAACTGAATAATGACACACAGTAGGGATGTAACTGAACAAGAATACTTCATTCAGGTTCAACAGTTAATGTACTTTAGACGAATACAATTGATGATGGAACAATTCTTTTCTTTATCTTTCTTCTCCTTTTTTTTTTTTTTTTTTTTTTTTTTTTTTAAGAAACCATGCCAGACAGGTTCACATCTGGTTGAAACTAGTGGTAATCACATGAAACACAAAATGAATGTACCGTAATCTCTAGTAATTGCCTGGTACAGTTTGTGGTGGTACAAATTAGTCTACTAGTTTGTTTATATTTTGGGAAACAGCTAAATTCATTAGAAAATATCAATAACGCATAAGCAGGATTAAAAACAGTCCCACACACATCTCTCAAAGTTGAGTAACAGAATTCCGAGACTGTTTTCCAGTGTTTGTAGGGGCATAGTGGTAGGTTTCCAATTTAAATCTGAATACAGGTATGAATATTTTGAACACTAAACAGATACAGATACAGACATAGCTTGAAACCCCTAAGACACAAGTAACTATTGTAAACATTAATGTGTGTGTATGTGGGGGTGCTTATTAGATCAGAGATTTATTAGGGTGTAAAAAATGTGTAAAAATAATAGCTGTAATATTACTCAGACAGTAGAAGTACTTGAAGCTGTGTCTTGTGTCGCTCATTTGAAGAATCTCTTTTGTGATTAGCTGTTCTTTTTCCCCCCCTGTATTGTGCTCACTAAAGAAGCTGAGAGACTCTGACTACCATCTGCTGTCTCCAATTCAGCCTCAAGTGGCAGTCTACAGAGACAAGGTAGATCTGATTTATAAAGATACTTACAAGCTGACGCATACATTATTAATGCGCACTCTCTTTAATATGAGTTACATATTAAATCCAGCTCAGTACATTACCCTCTCTCACAGTCCTTAGAGGCAGTGCCTGAGCACCACACCAGTTGTCCAGGTAGCTGTAGTAAGATGCCATTTCTCATCCAGTAATGCAGATTCAAGTGGAAGTTGAATCGTATACAGGGCTACAGCATATAAGCTGTAAGTGTCAGGCAACACAGCCTTATGAAGATTAATGTGTATCATGGCTTAAAGCAGACTCCTGGCTTTGAACACAATCTGTTATCACGACAGAAATATTAATGACATTCAACAGACTTGAAGGATCAAGACAACAGAAGTGCAGCTGTCAACACAACAATGTGTTCAACAAGCTGGCTTCTGCAGACCAAGGGTATTGTTGGATATCTGTTTTAAAAGAAAATTGCCTTACGTAGTATACATAATTCCAATATATAATTCTACAAAAGTCCTTCACTCTTATACTTCTCATATAATTATATCATAGAATTCAGGAGTCTTCAATCTATAAAAGTATTATTATCTTATCTTATCTTATCTGATCCAGAAACGGCTGAAGGATGCAGGTTTTCACACTTGATGGTTGGTTGGAGACTACGATGAACTGATTAAACAATGAACTCAGGTATGGCTTTTGTTTGCAGTTGTTTGATATCCATGAGAGCAGAGTATTTTTGGGAATTTTTTGAACAAAAGATCAAAAGGTTAAGATCTTTTAAAATCCCTTGCCAGACTCATAGGCATCCACAACTTTTTTTCTTTTTCTTAAGGCCTTATAGATCTCTTTAGATCTTGGCACGATGACACCACACACCTCAATAACAAAGGGAACACCAGACACTAGATACGAGAGGGGTATAAATAAGATAGGTTCCACCTGCACTCCCCTGCACGACCTGCACCCAACCTTGAATACCTGATATACATATCACACACACACACGCACACACACACACACACAGGGCATTAGTAGCAATGCTTGTTTTCTGCTTTGCTATGATAGTGTTTAATCATGTTAAGCAATTGTAGATATAGGAGAGCCAGATTATTGACTCTTCATGACAAAGGTATAGGAGTATGCATATGCAAATACTTTATTTGGAAAGGCAACATGTGTAGAGCCCAAATATAATGCTAACACTGGGAACCACTGTGACAAAGTTCCACCAATGTCTGTAGAATATCTTACATTAGCTTGTATCACTCATGACAATGCTAACATTACTCGTGTGAACTGATCTTATACTGGTCTCAGACTACTGAAACGTGAATTAGTTCTCTGCGGTTTACATATGTTAGATATAGGCACATTTATCTAGAATTTGTTCACAGGATTTGGGCCTTATTTATATAATGGTCATGTCTATGAAATTTCTGCAATCAAGAAGTTTCGTGATAAATTTGGAACGGTATGGTCTAACTTTGCCTCACTATCTCATGTAGAGCATGGTATAGCTGAACGGATATATTATTCACTGTTGATTTTCCACCACACTGATTGCTCTAACTCCATTCTGAACTCCTGTGGCACCTGTTTTAACACCTCCCTTCTCTCTTTTTGTAATTAATCACACCCCATCTCCTACAGACCCTGGAGAGATTGACTCAGGGCAACCAGAGAGAATGGAGAACTGAATTTAATTAAAATCAAGCAGTACATTACAATGCTCAGAGCTGAGCTAGAAATGCCAGGTCAGCAAAGAGCGATGGAAATGGCCCAACCACTTCTCAGGTTATATTTCTGAGACAAAAATAAAAATGAATGCATTGGAGGGACTCATCACTGTGCTGCCGGGGGGTTTTTTTTTGTTTATTTTTGCTGACAAAAGGCCTTTTTGTTTTAGCACGAGTTCGTGTTCACCAGAGATACCTGTCAGAGGAGTGTTACTGTGCCTTATGAAAAGAAGTGTGCTGAAAAGCATGCACTTTTAAAAGTCGCAGAGACAGCTTGAAATGCTAGAACAAGTTAAACATAGATTGCATAAAAAAAAGACTTTCTTGCTATGTTTAGCTAGTAGGTAATGAGGATAAAATCATTTTTTACTTCATCACACTAACAGATAGATTTGCTTGAGGGAGTGAATTTAATTGAAATTATAATAGTAGCCCTGAGATTTCACTGCATTTTTAATATTCAGTATCCCTGAGAATTCACTGCTTTGGCTTTTATATAAAGCACTTGGACTTTAATGTGAGGTCAGAACATTTTTGGTAATATTGTAACATTATAAGTTCTCTTCACATTATGGCAGCTGTCAAAAAATACTGGCACAATAAAATAGTGTCTGTATAACAACCAGGTAGAGGTATGCAACAAAAAAAGTCCTAGGAGCAGGTGCTTTTTATCTTCCTACAGCTGCTCGGATATAAAGATAACAGGACAATTGAAAGCCATGTACATTAACACAGAACAATACTGCACGTTGCTTGCACTGCACCATGCAATACGTTTACTGTATTCATTCACTCATCTTCAGTAGATGCTTTAGTCTGTTCAACATTGCTGTGACAAAGTGACTGATTTATTCAGATTTTGGGAATAGAAGCAGGTGGCATTGTTTACATTTTATGCAAGAGTATGCAGGACTGTTATTAAAAAAAAAGTTCTACACACACCTCTACATCCCACAATCTCTGTAAAGAGAAAAATGAAACGATCCAACCGATCAGAACCAAGAGACATTCTCTACCTGTCAATCATATCGCTTGTCATTTCAGAAAGCACCAATCTTGTACTTGTATAGACTGCCTTGCACACAAATGCAAATGTTTTGAGGTTGTGACATTGCAATCAACACTTAAAGGAGGAGCTGCTTGAATTTCAAACCACTTGGTTTCATCTAACTTCCACCAAAGTTACCATCCATCCAGCCATTTACCGCTTATCCTAGACAGTTCACAGGGAGCCTGGAGCCTAGCTCAGCACCATATCTCCCTGCAGTTCTCACCTGATTTACTACTAAAGCTGAACAGGGTTGAGCCTGGCCAGTACATAGATGGAAGGAAACTAAGGCCCTGTTTACACTAGTGCGTTTTCATTTTTAAATGAAAATGATCCTCATCCACACTGGCGTTTCCGCTGTGTTTCAGAAACGATCTCCGTCCACACTACACGACCGATTAAACGTCACATGACCATTCATGCACACTGGGCATGCGCATACAAGTGTAAACAGGAAGTTGGTTGCTAGTCCAAACCGGTGTTCCATGTAGGGCTTGAAATGAGATTTGTTGCCGATTGCTGTAATCATAGCTCGCCTCTTGCGTATGTAGGCAGCTGCAGTGTTATGAAATACAGACCTGAACTGCACAATGGCTGCTAAGAATGACAACTAAGCCAGTAAAGCTTGCGTTTCAGTCTCCGTGTTGTTGTGTATACGATTAAGGTAGCGTAATGGTCATATGCTAGGGGCTTGACGAATCAGGGAAAGGCACGCAATGATCCAGAAGACCCAATCAAGGGGCGAATGTGGGCGAAGCCACGCCTTCGTTTTCAAAAGTCTTCGGTTTGGTCTGTGTACACTAAAATGCGAGCCCGGAGTTTTCAAACTAAAACGGGGTCTTCGGCGTTTCCAAAAGTCTCAGTTTTTGAGGGTAGAAAACACCGGAGTAGTGTAGACGACAGGCGTAACCGTAGCAAAGTTATGCGTTTTAAAACGAAAACACACTAGTGTAAACAGGGCCTAAGGTTGCTACTGGAAGTGGTATTATTGAGGCCAGAAGGGGGCGCTCACCCTGTGGTCTGTGTGTAATTCCCCAGTATAGTGACGGGGACATACTGTAAAAACAGCACCGTCATTCGGATGAGACGTTAAACCGAGGTCCTGACGCTCTGTGGTCATTAAAAATCCCAGGACACTTATTGTAAAAGAGTAGGAGTATAACCCCGGTGTCCTGGCGAAATTCCCCATTGGTCCCCAAATAATCTCCATCTCTGAATTGGCTACATCACTTTCTCCTCTCCACTAATAGCTGGTGTGTGGTGGGCGTTCTGGTGCACTATGGCTGCCGTCACATCATCCAGGTGGATGCTGCACACTAGTGGTGGTTGAGGAGATTTCCCCTCATACAATGTAAAGTGCTTTGAGTGTCTAGAAAACTGCTATATAAATGTAACTGTAACAGGGTACAAGGTGGGTGGACACCCTGGATGGGGTGCCAACCCATCGCAGGGCACAATCGCACACACACTCATACACTCATTCACACGTTACGGACAATTTAGAGATGCCAATTAGCCTACAACTTATGTCTTTGAACTGGGGGAGTCGATCTCCCAACCCTGGAGGTGCGAGGCAAACCAAAGTCACCAATTTTACCTTTAATAGGAATGTGTGTGAACACAATTTTCATCCGGTCCCAGGCTGCTTCTAGTAGACTCAAATCAGCATGCAATATGGAATATCCTCCAGCAGTTTATTCCAGAAAGAGATATGGATATAAAGAGTGAGAAAGAAATAAAAAGAATGCATCACCTAGAGACGTAGCTAATGGAGCTCACTGTGTGAGATGCTGGACTTTTCAATGTCACCGAGCAAACTGTGCATGCGGCCAGAGCAGACCTATGTTATGAGGCAGAACCGGACCAGATGATGATCAGAACAGAAGGTTTGCACCTCCTGGTGCTCTGTGCCTTTAGTCATCCCTCCCAGCTGCCCAACTTTGAGCACAAGACCCAGCAGGAAGCTGAACTCTCCCCAAAAAACACAGACAACAGCTTCTGCTTTATGCACGTTTTAAAATGTGCACTGTTATACAGCTGCCCTTTTATAGCTATATTACATCTTTTTGGCAGATTCATTTATAATGAGTGCAACTGGTCTCAGATCAGTGGCAAGAGAGAGATATATAGTGTAAAATTGTGCTGTAAAAAATATCCCATAAAAAATTTCTCCTGTTTATTGAAACCGATAAAATGATTCAATATTCAAGGTCAAGAGAAAGGGTGAGGTGATTTTTCAACTTATCATCTTATTTCAACATTATGCTCAGAGAATGTGAAATATTTCTTTTTCATATTAAGGTATTAAACATAATTAAGAGAAAGAGAAAAAAGGCTATCACCAGTATTAAAATGATTCTTTTAGTGTTTATTAAAAAAATTCAGCACAACACTAGCTGTCTGACTAGCTTTTTATGCAAAAGTCATTTAAATTAAAAACAGAATGAAACATTTTGTTTAATGAGAGGAATCAGATGATGATTTTTTTGTATGTGGCTCTGTGTAGGGTGAGACATTTCTTGTTCACTTTTTTAGGACTGTCCAGTCACCAAATCTGACATGTCACAGGGAGATTTAAATAAACATTTAACATTGCCTGAAAATCCAGGATTTAAAGCTATATGGCTTACAAATAAATGCTAACCAATGCATTTCCTACCTCAACCTTATGACTTGACTTTGTCTGTAGTCTGGAGATATAATAAAAGTGCTTCTTGACCCCTCACTTGAATGAATGATACAAACCCATCATTAAACAGAAGCTTTTTGCTTCTTTTTTTTTTTGCTGTTAGTAGGTTAAAAGCTTGTGCACGCCTGACTTATGCTCCACACTCTTACCTTTTATGTCGCCTTACAGCTGTCTGGAAAGCATCCACGCATATCAATTTAGTTATCCTGACTTTTTATGAAGAGACACTTCCTAGCACCTATTCTTGATTCACACACCTTGTATCCTACGATTAGTATCCAGCATCTCAGCAAACAGGCCATATTTCACTTAGATCGCATCACTAACACAGTGTCCTGCCTTGTGGCCTGTTTGGGCGTCTCAGTAATGGCTTGGAAAATGTCGGTGTCGATAAATCTCTCCTGTGTGTGCCCATAGCGAGCTGTCCCACCGGACCACTCCAAGCCTCGTGCTCTCCAAATACATTACTCTCTGGAGAGATAAAATGACGGCTTGTAGAAATTTCATTTTATATTCGCTGGAATCCATTATGGAGTGAGCTTGTGTGATACACCGTTGCTCTCCACGTGCTCAGTTATTCTTATCTGTTTGTCTTCTTTGAGGAGTTGAGGCTGGGGTTCTGTTTGGCACAGCATGCCTGCCTACATGTGAAGTGTTTTTTTTTACAAATGTGCGTTCAGAAATTGTCAGCATCATTGTTCTGCTTCACTCCCTATACATCCCTGCTGTTAATTAGGGAACATCTTAGTCTCAATCCAACTTTGCGCTTTATACATTAAGCTTAGCATCTTTCAAATTTAGATATACACGACAATCTGAATAAACCTTCATAAACAACTACAACAACACAGTTTTTAATAAAAACTTATAATGGTGCATTTTATATAACAAATGCAAAAAATACATACAGCAAAGGACACATTAGATTGAGATTCAAACATAACGTCTTTGGCAAATTAACACACAATTAATAAAAGTAATTTAAAAAAATGTAAACACGACGATGATGTAACACAACAACAACACTTCGTACAAGAAAACTGTAAAGTAAAAAAAAAAAAATAATAATAATTAATCAAGGTTTTGGCAATGTGATGCCCCATAAGAAGCATCTTGTCTAAATCTGCATTTCGATCCATGCAAAATCTGGTCCCCTCGGACACTGGGCTGGATTGTACTCAGGCTTAAATAAGCGAGGCCTAGAATGTCCTGGCCTTAGCACCGTACATTTGTCCCGTGCTTTTCCACAAAATTACAAATCTCCCAATGAAGGCCTTTATATAGTGCAAATAGGCTGGCTGCTGTCTTTAAAGTTGATCCTATGAAGGTCATTTCCGGAAAGGGGACTGCGAGACTGTTTTTGGTTTGGGTCCTGGAACAGGTCTGCAAGGGAACAAAAAAAACCAAACATATAAATGTTGTTTTCTTAAAACTGACTTTATTAAAGTGTAAAACACAATATTCTTCTTACCACTTATACCTACATGGATATTATAAGTTTCTTTCTTTTTCTTTTTTTTTTTTATAAAATAATTTGTTCCTATAGCCGCTGTTTAAAATGACACACTCCTGTGTATTTGCTTTATAAAATATTTAAAAGTGTGTGCACAGTCTTCGGTTTCTTTCCTAGATTTGCTCTTGACATTTTTTGATGCACCACATAGGTGAAGGATGTGAATATTGTGCATCTTTCAGATGCCGACTTTGGCTCTGTCTGAACCCAACCGAGCCATTCTTTTCACTTTCGTCCTGTTTATTCCCATGTCAACTGAGGCAAAATAATAATCACGCACTGTGTTTACCGCCCCATGTGAAAATCCCCCAAACACAAAATGGATGTCACAACAAGCTTATCAAAATAAAATCCTGTTCTCACAGCATGTGGCTGATTTTTCCAGGTGCATGGTTCTGCTGATCAGGAATCGCTGTGGCTGCTTCACAGCCTAATTCATATTTCATTGCACAGTGCTGATGGAGTCACTGACTTTTGCACTGATATGAGATTTGCTTTTCAATTTCTTTACTCGCAGCTAAGGTTTGGATGCAGGTAGGCAAGAAAGGTTCCTTCTGTGTGAGAGAGCAGCTTCTACACAGAGCTTCAGTCCTCCACAGGGAGATGTAAAGCAGTCTTATCTATGCGCTTAAGCTCTATATGCAGTGGCGACTGAGCTCTGAGGATTGTATCGATGGACATGTGGAAGGATAAAGATCAGCTGAAGGTCTGAATGGAGGCGCCGGTGTTTCTTTTTAGTTAATACCGGACGCTTTTGTGTTCAAAGATAACAGACTGACGTGAGGATTATAATAAAGCATTGGCTTTTGAGTTATCTGAGCCTATTCAGTGGTGTTTTGGTGCAGGGAAAGAATATAAAATAAATACAGGAGATTAATCAAACTCCTGCATTTCCATCAAGGTTCTGTAATCTTATGCAAAACAAAAGAGTTTGGAAACTAAACTAATGAGAACTAAACACTTCCTGAAGGAGTTTCTGTTCTACATTTCTAACAGGGAACAAGAGCGAGATGTAAACATAAGTGACACACACTGTGTGATGGTTGTGACATATCAGAAAAATTACAACACGAACACGTGCCACTTGCTATAAGACACATGTCACTAGATACAGGTATAAATACACTACTGTGATGTTTCTACTGCTACTTGTGTTCAATTATAAACATAGGGAGAAACATCTGGCTTTGCTGAATTGCTTTTAAGCACACTTTAGTAATTGCGTTGGTTAATCACAGGTTAGTAAAAACATGAACAAGAGGGTCAGCCATTCCTGAAGCTTGCATTTGGCCAATTAGTGATGTTCAGTACGACAGGCTGTAGCAGCCAGCAGGGACTAAAAGGTTCTTGGAACTACACCCCAAGAACTAATACTGGCCTCAATTTCTCTAGTGAATATGTCTCTAATCTTACAGGAAAAATCCCATGCTTAATCCGGATATATGTCTAGAGCAGGGGTCATCAACTAGAGAACCACGGTCTGATTGCGGACGCCGCAGCCCTGTAATTTAGTGGATTGATCCGAACACTTGAAAAAAAAATAATTTTAGAGCTGATCAGCGTATGAAAAGTGGACTGTAGTTTAGCCACTTCAGTTTTCTTTCACTTCAGGGCCTGTAGCAGATTATCAGTTTCTCTGCAGTGGTTATGCAAATTATTCAGCTGGAGGCATTTAGGGTGACATGTCTTGTTACATGACTTGTTAAAAATAAAAGTCAATCACAAAAACAGCATGTATAATTATGACTGGACAGAGAACTATGCGTTATGTGAATTGCCACTGTGAAACGAAACATAACTACTTCAAATTGATGGGTCTTATTTATAGCCATAAACTATTCAGTAATGGTTAAGCATAGCTGTTGTTATTGTCATGGACCTTCGTAAGCAAGGAATTTTAACTGAATACCACTAGTTTAGAGTGCTGGGACTCAAAGACATTGGCATGTGCAGTACAGCTTGTAGTACTTAATTGCTAAAATAAATTTCTGGAATAGTTGAAAATATCCATTAACTTTGGTATGCTGAGGCTTTCTTACCTGAGTGCTCTGAGAGGAGGAATGGCGGTGACCTTGCCCACAGGCTTGGGGCCCGCCGCAGGGGGCATCATCACCAGCAACCTCCCAGCTCCACTGGAAGGTTTGGCCTGGGCTCCGCGGCTGGGGCTCATAGGGAGAGGCCTCTGTGGGGGTGTGGGGGAAGGCTTCGGCTGGATCACTGATGCCATCTGGAATTAGAGGAAAAGACAAATGGGGGGGGGGAAATGACTCAGAGCACCTTAGACAAATGACTGCACCAATAATTGTACTAAATTATATCATTCGACCTGAGCACCATGTTGATCAATGACGTCCTACTTAGCAACTGGGACATAAAAAGCACACCAACAAATGCATACTAATGCAGCCACAAAGACCTGCATCTGCTTCCTGTAGCATTCATAATTATGGGAGATGCAAATCAGATCCAGCCATCCTACTATAAAACAACCCACCAGTCTTAACTTCTCATAAATCACTGCTGCACTAGTGTAACAAGCTCGTCTAATGTGATGAGTTTTTAACGCAAACATTTGCCCTGCACAGATTTTCCCTGCTTTTATACATCTGGTTCAATTCATAAAGGCCTTGATTATTCTCAGATAAACCAAACGTGCTAACGTAGAGCTGGAGCTAATAAGGCTCAACTCTATCTCATGCCACAAGTGGAAAAATCATTTCTGGGAGTTTCTGCCAAAGTGCTTATCTGTCTGGACACATACAGGAGGAAGTGTGATGACTGTAGTTCTTACCACTGGGCTGCGTGTGGGGTTGAGGGGCAGGGGTTTCTTGGGAGGGCTGAGTTTGGCAGCAGCAGGACTGCACTTGGCTTCCTCCAGAGATTTGCTGGTGGGAGGAGGAGGCCGAGGCACTTTGACATCACGGAAGTGGGGGGAGGGGGCAGGCCGGAGTGGATGGACGATGTTGACCGGCTGGGTGCCGGTGGAGGCAGGGCCTGGTCGCAGAGGGAGGACTTCCTTACTTGTATGAGGTAGCTGCAGAGGGGAATACAACACAAAGTAATCAATAAATACTATACAAGTATTGTTTAATACTACACCAATTATTAACATCATCTCCATCATTGGATAATTTCACATTTACATATAGCTGCTCATTAGATAGTAATTAGAATTTGTGATAATAATAATAATAATAATAATAATAATATACTTTATTCTTTGTTGGTTCTCTGTACCTTAAGATTGGCGCTTTTGTTGGACGGTCCCACTACCTTCAGATGGAAAGCTGGGTTTAAGTGTCCATTCTTCCCCATTGAATTTTCATGTCTGGTGAAATAAAATCACACACAATTCTCTTCAACAAAAAATAAGAACTTCTGAAGGACATTCCTTCTATTTTAGAGCACTCTGAGACTGATGAAATATGTTGAGGAGATTTATTTTCTTATTAAATTATTTTAAATAGAAGTCCAAGGACAAACACAGAAAAGACTTTCAAAAGACAAAGCATGTTGTGAACATGTCTAGTCCATTTTTAAGGCTTTACTTTTTGCAGGCACAAACAAGTGATGGTATAATGCTGGGGTTTTGCTACTATGGCTGCAAATAATATTTACTGCTGCCAGCTGCTAGCTTTAAATCAGATTAAACCTTACTGCCATTATGCAGAGTACGAGTATAAAGCCAATGAAATGCAGTGGTAATAAACAGACATGCTTTACTAGCAGCTAGCAGATAAACAGACATGCTGCTTCTGTAGAATTTTTGGCATCTTCTTGGTTTTATCCGACTGCTGACGCCATGGTCTGCAAAGAGATTACAATGCATGCATGGCATCTCACTTATTGAACGATATCGACCAGGAGAAGGGTATAAAAGAATTTCCAAATATATCATGGAACACTTTAAAGGCCATCATCAACAAATAGAGAAATGGAGCACCACAGTGACATAACAGAGAACAGGATGTCCCTCTAAAATTTACAAAAGGACAGGATAAAACTTACCAGGGAGGCTGCCAAGAGATCTATGGCAACATTAAAGAAGCTGCAGGAATATCTGACAAATACTGATTACTCTGTGCATCTCTTATATTCTTCAAATGGCTAGACGGAAGCCCTTTCTCACAAAAACCATCTCAGCCCAACTAAATCAACCCAAATTATATGCAAAATGTGTTATGGTCTGATGAGAACAGTTCCATAAGGTAGAATAATTCCATAATTCCACATGGTATGTTTGCCATCGCCAAAAGAACACTACACCCATGGTGAAGCATGGTGGTGGCAGCAGCATGCTTTAGGGCTACTTTTCTTCAGCCAGAACTGGGGCTTTTATCAAGGTGAAGGGAATCATGTCTAGCTACAAATACCTGTCCATTTAAGTGCAAGACCTTCAGGTATCTGCTAGTAAACTGGAGATGAAAAGGAATTTCACCTTTCAGCATGACAATGACCAAAAGCATACATCCAATTCAACAAAAGAATGGCTTAACCAAAAGAAGATCAAAGTTTTTGAATGGCCTACCCAGAGCCCAGACCTGAATCCAACTAAAAACCTGTGGGGGGACCTGAAGTGATCTGTGCACAGGAGATGCCCTCACAATTTGTTGGCTCTAGAATGTCTTTGCAAGAAAGAGTGTGAAAATATTCAAGTCAAGATGTGGCACGCTGATAGACTCTCTGCCAAAAAGGCAGAGCGGTGTAATAAAATCAAAAGTTGCTTCAACAAAGTATTAGTTTAGGGGTGTGCACACTTGTGCACCAAGGTTAGTGTAAGTTTTTTATTTTTCCCTAACATGTTTTTCACTTAATTGTTACACGTTGTAATCACAAAAACCTTTTAAACATTTTAACATTTAGACTTTTATATCCACTGTCGAGTTGTGTATTTGGGAAGTTTTCACAGCTCACATATCTGAAAGAGTAAGTCCAATAATTCCTGGGAGCTTATCACAGATTTCTACAGCCTGCTGTGTTTGTGTCTTGGACAAAACTTCAACAAAATGGCAGAAAATCTTTGGCTGTTCTATAACACAGACTGTGTTGTTTCTCTCACATCTTTTTCTTCATTCCGCATGTGTGTTTAAATGTGAGGTGAGAGTGTACTGAAAAGAAGTTTGAACATTAATTGAGAAGCTCATTGAGAAGTTATAACCAGTGGCACTTTGATAGTTGGACATTTGAAACCTGACACATGAAACGTGGCTTCATGCACGGTATGCTTATTTTGTCTAACTAACAA
>JANDJT010000206.1:22361590-22379320 GCA_024331685.1 Stegophilus panzeri | reverse complement strand
AAACAGCTGAAAGTCTGTACATTTTGACAATAAACCTGATTTACAATGGGGGTTGAATAATTTTGATTGCAACTGTATTCTTCTTTTAAGTGCACACCCGTGCTTACTTGAACAAGTTACAATTTTTGTAAAAAAAAGAAAAAAAAAAAAAAAGAAGGTATTTTGGCAAGCAAGTGAAGTGATTCTTTAAAACTGTTCTCTGCTTTAATTACTGATTCTGGGATTCTGGGAATTTGTTTACTCGCACTAAATTTACATTTTTCCATTTAAAACCTTCTCAGTACTTGCATATAAAGTTCATTTTGATGGCATAAAATAGGTTTAAGTTGGATGTGATGCCTGAAAACCTTTAGCTGAAGAATGTATTCTGAGCTAGTTTCACGCTAGCTAGCTAACAAACGTCACTAATATTAGTGAATAACAAATCAATCTGGTTCTGAGTTATTGTGTCTTTTCCTGCTGTTGAATAAATCACTGACAATATGACAAAGAAAATCTGTAACTATTTTATCCTAAAATGCTACGTGTATCTACTTCCAACCTTATGAGCTAGTTTACTAACAGTTCACATCACGCTAGCTGTTGGCAGGAGAACAAAGCGGCTTTTCCAAACTGCATATTCGTAAGATCCTGGAATTTTCTTTTATGAGAGTAAATGTTTTAAGATGTTCCTAAGCCAAAAAACAATGTATTATTCCACACAGAACATTCTAATTATTTAAAACTACATGCTGATGGGCACTCTGATACCATATAGCTGCAAATATGTTTTGAGGTATGTACTGAAAATTAATTTCCCTCCATTCCAATTGTAATGTTTATTATGCAAACTCTATTTCATGCTCAATATCATACTAAATCCAGAGAAAAGTAGAAGAAAAGGTTTGCTGTACTGCAATAATGTTTATTTTGCTCATGAGGTGCACACACCTCTAAGCCACAGGATCAATGCTGAATCAACTGATAGCGCAAAAGAATAATAGGAAAGGGCTTTTTGAGTCACTAATCCACCTTCCAAGCATTTTCTTGTTTGGCTGCCCTTTCAAAACCTGACAGCGTAAACAAGTGATAAATAAAGAAATAAGAGAATAGAAATAAAAGGGGAGGAAGAGAGAAAAGGCAAAAGGATTAAGGAAGCTGGAGTTGGGTGTTTATGCTGCTTGGAGGCTGTTTACAACCATTTGCACAAAACACACGACTAAACTGCACCAGCTTAATTTAGGAAAATGTTTCTTTTCAGAGTACCAGTAGGGACAGGAATGTGAGTGACCGTGGGGGTGGTATTAAAGGTTTTAGAGGTGTGAAATTCAGCCTGACTCAGGGTTGAGAAGAGTTTAGTTTGGGAAGAATATTAATGTTTATGGTCATGGTTTGAGGGAGTAAAGTTCCATTTTTTTGGACTGGTAATATAAAAGAAATGATAATTTTGTTTCTTACCCCATGACCATTGCAACGGGCAATGCAGGTCTCCAGCTCGGTGAAAGAAGCATTTTTGCACCGACGATCCTTGCACACCTGGAGGAGTAAAATTTATTTATTTTTTTAAATACAGCTTTAACAAGTGTCACATTCAATTTAGGCACCGATAAAGAGGATGGATCACTTGACACAAATCATTATAAATGCTTTAATAAAAGACAAGATTAATGTGCGATATAATCTCATAAAATAATCCTACAACCTTTCCACTTGTGTATAATAATCTCATCTAGTTAAATGTGAAATTATCTTATATCTGTTCTAAAGTTAAATCCAAGCAAGTCAAGAACACAATAAACATTTCAGCTAAATATATATATATAAATATATATAAATATATATGTGACTGGTGAAAAAGTGAATTTAGTAAAAAATAAAATAAATAAAAAAAATTATAAAAGAACACGACGAGGTGTGCTGTTATGGGAAAATAATAAATGACGTGTGATGCGGCTTGATGCCCAGCAGAGTTACTGTTACCACTCCGAAAGTGATTGTTTTCCAATAACACCATGTCCTGAAGTGTTTTATCCCTCTTATACCGCAGCAATTTGCCAATAATTAGTTTTTATTCATGACACATACATTATAACCATTTGGTTATGGGGGAGCCTGGAGCCTATCCCAGGGAACTTGGGGCACAAGGAGGGGGACACCCTGGACAGGGTTCCAACCCATTGCAGGGCACAATCGCACACACATTCCCACAGTATGGACACTTTGGACATGCCAATCAGCCTACAATGCATGTCTTTGGACTGGGAGAGGAAACCAGAGTACCCAGAGGAGACCCCCAAAGCACGGGGAGAACATGCAAACTCCGCACACACAAGGCAGAGGTGGGAATCAAACCCCCAACCCTGCAGATGCAAGGCAAACACGCTAACCACTAAGCCACCATGCCCCTTACTTACCTACTATGCACCGTAGTGCTATCACACAAGTGCCTGTGAATGAGTTGTTTCTATAGAGACAATAATGTATTAGAACAAGCACATTAATATATACTCTGCAGAGGCATGACTGTCAGAGCTGCTGTTATAGAAAATTAAACAACACCTTCTGTGCAATCAGAATAGAGAATTCAACAGTGCTGTGGTATAAAGTGAGTTAAAACACACTTCCGAAATGTGTCTTTGTGCGTGTGTGAGCATGCTTGAGTAACAATGTATGAGGTTGTCTATGATCTGTGTGTGTGTGAGAGAGAGAGAGAGAGAGAGAGAAAGAGAGCGAGGGAGAGAAAAAATTTGAATTAATGAATTGGTTGCTGTAATTCATGAATTTTGACAGCAGGATCAGTTTGATGAGGTGACAGGTCTTACAGCATGATAATGTTTCTGTTATCTATAATAGTAAGCACCTGTCCTCATAATTCACATCGGCCCAATATCCATTTTTCTGTCATTACACGGAATAGACTGTAACCTTTCTAATACCTCCAAAATCATTCCTGCCAGCTCCAGATATCAAGTTATGTGAGCTTCTCAATTACAAGTGACATAAAATGTTTAGTATGCACAGTTAGCAGAGCTGTAGCGCGAGTCAAATGGGTCAGATGATGTCTAGGCATTCAATTATTTGCTTGTGCCAAATCCATAAACAGGAGAGCATCTGACGGAGCTGCGGTCTGTAATTGTTCCGTTTACTTAACCCTCCTATTATGTTATGGGTCAGTTTGACCCATTTCCACATTTGAGATGTATGAAATACTGGTTAATCTCTCTTTTTCTCTTTGACATTTTTTGACTTGTCCACATTTAGGGTCATGAACTTATATGCAAATATTTCTTCTTATGGCTTGTCTTGACAAGACATAATAAAGGTTTGACAATCCATAATAAAGGTTTACTGTTTTAAGCTGTTCTTTTCTGTTTTGTGTTTATTTAAACCGTGGAAGTCATTTTGAGTCATAACATAATGGATGTAACTTTTTTTCCCCCCAACATAACAGGAGGGTTAAGGACATTTCAAACTCAAGCATTTTTAAACTCGAGACATCTGTATGAACCCAGAGTGCTGTATATTGGACTTATAATGGACTATCCCAGGGGCACAAGGTGGGGGACACCCTGGACGGGGTGCCAACCCATCGCAGGGCACAATCGCATCCATTCACACACTACGGACAATTTTAAAGATGCCAATCAGCCTACAATGCACGTCTTTGGACTGGAAGAGGCAACCGGAGTAAACCAGAGGAAGCCCCCGAAGAAAAGGGAGAACAAGCAAACTCTGTGCACACAGGACATTCATAGGAATCAAGCCCCCATCCCTGGAGGTGTGAGGCGAGCATGCCACCGCGTCCGTCCTCTCATTAAACTCATTATTACTTTTTAAGCTAACATGATCATAAGCAAGAAAGACACTACATATGCATGATCCAGGTTTTCAACACTCTCGATTCTCCTATTTCTACTGATTTCACTAATCTGAGTGACATTATTGTCTGTCTGCTTGCCTTGCCCTCTCCACACTTGGTGCCAGTCATGACGAGGCCAGGATCAGGAAGGTCCCCCTGTCCGTCCTGAGTGCTGTACACATATGTGCCACGGCATTTCACCTCGATGCCATCTGTGCGGATGGTGGTGTCGATGGACACGGCGTTGGTGCCCTTCGGCTTTTTGGCAGCGCTGTGACACTGGATCTTCCCACATTTGGCATCACTGTAGGACACAAGATTGTGAGCGTCATGAGTGCAACGAGTTGTTTTTCCAGAAACGGAATTCAGCCAGCTCCTAATTTATCTATTATGTGAATGACCAAATTGCAGCAGATCATTCCGTCTGCCACACAGTGACTTGCTACTAACCTGAGCTTCCCTCTATAATCTGACTGAAAACCGGGTCATTTTAAACAAAGAGAATGAAGAAAAGAATATTCACCAACCTCATTCATTATTTCCTCACCTTTTCTCACACTTGACATAATTGCCATGTGCGTCCTTGCCGCAGTTTCCGAACGCGTTTCCTGCTGCATTGACATCCTGGAAACACGCATCATGTGCAGGCCGTGCACCTGAACAAAACACGTTCCGTTTTCTCATTTTCATTTGTCACGTTATTAAACTTTTATCTTAACACAGAGCCATTTTGGAAATATCGACTATACTGTATATACAGAGGAAATTATGCTTGACTAAAAGAACCCATTTAATAATTCTTCCTAATTACACTACAAAAGCAAATGATTCTCTCATCATTAATAATGCATGTGTCAGTATGGCAGTAAGTGTTATTTGCCGTGCACACAAAGCGAGCAGTGGTGAGTCTGTTCTGATCTGTGGCTTGACGTCAGCCTAGAGGTTTAACTGGACTGAAGCCCACAGACAGCTGGAGAGGAGCTCTGCCACCAGCAAATTCAACCAGTGTTTGATCAGTGAGGCTGAAAAAACAAAAGTTCCACAACTGCTCAATTAAGAGAGCAAATGAGAACAAATTGGTCCATCTCTAGAGGATTTTTGAAGGAAGGCTCTGATTTAAGGACTGTGTTTTTCCCACCCCTTTTCTTCTTCACGCAAATGAAAACAGAAGGGCCGACGGAAATGACATAAAATCAAATTACAAAGTGCTAATTAAAACAAAATGCAGATTAATGAACTCTATGTCATTTTAGGATTGTAAACAAAAGCCATAATTAAACCCAATGAAGTTGATCCAAAATGCTTCAGCTCCTTATAATACTGGCTTTGCTGTATATTTGCTGTACATTATTTTAGCACAAAACAGATAGGCTATAAATCCGACTGATGTTTTTTTGTTTGTTTGTTTTTTTTGTCAGATTGATAAGATAAACACACATTGCCTCCTTAAAATTTGTCATATACTTCCAGAACATTTAAAAGCATCTTTATTAAAATGATTCATATAAGTGAAACATTAATTCAACCAAGCCAGACCCATTTATTTGATCACATTTATTTAAATAATAATTACAAGTATTTAAAGAAAAATGTATGCCCCCCCACCCACACACACTTACAAACATAAATGTTAAACGTAATTAGATCGAATTAAACAATAGATCTGCTCTTTTTCGAGTCACTACACCTATATTTGTAACAAGGGTTGAAATAAATAAAGCAGTTATCGGGCGATATATAATCTGATATCGCTGTATTGTATAAACATTGTACATATATTAGCGCTGAAATCCATATTAGAGTAGCATTTAGGTCATTTAGTACCTCATAGTATTCAACAGGATTAGTGACTATTTTAAGCCAAGGCAATGTGTAAATCCTTAGTGTAAATCCTACACTAAGCAAATTTTTCTATTGTCATTTATTAATTATGTGTCAATATTGAAATAACTGTTATGTGCCATGCACACAGTATGAGCAGTGGAGTGGAGTGTGCCTGCATGCTTATTCTTATCTGGTGTGACAGGACTGAAAATCCATCCTGTATCAAGTGTGCGTTCTCACCGTAGCCCCACAGCTGCAGGCACTGTTGCTCGTGAGTGAGGCACATGCCGTTATAGCAGTAGGCATGGCCGTATTGGCATGTGGATCCATCCAGGAGGTAAACGTTAGAGGGGCAGTAGGGCGATCCACCCGTGCAGTACTCTGGAAGGTCACATGAGCCGGCTGCACTACGGCACATCGTACCTGCCTGCTTCAGCTGAGAGTGCAGAAAAAGTGAGGTCACATGAGGTTTCACATAAGCAGACTGGGATATAGGCATGACAAGAATTGACAAATCAAGAAAAGTGTGCAAGGGGGAGAAGACAAATGAATGGAAGACAATGTATCAGAAGTGTGTGTGTGTGTGTTGGAGAGAGAGAAAGAGAGAGAGAGAGAGAGAGAGAGAGGGAGAGACTGAAGAGTGATTCAAGCAGAAGAGGATGTGGAATAGAGGAAGTGAGAAGGCAGTAGGGAAGAAAAGGAACAGAAATAGTGTGATGACAGTCAGAGACCTTGCAGCCTTCACAGCAAACGCCGTGGGCACACTGTGCGTCCTGCTTCAGGGTGCAGTTACTGGCATGGCAGCAGTCATTCGTACATTCCTGTAGGAGGATGAAAACACACACACACACACACACACACACAAACACACACACACACCACTTCTGTGCTTTTGCTGCTGAAGCACATCACCGTGTGACCCTGTACCCACACACTAAGTCAAGTTTTGATTGCTGTGACAGAGTTTAAAAAGAAAAAACCTGAACGCCGGTAGTCAGAGATGATGCATGTCACTGTAGTGACGCTGAAACAGAAGAGTACTGGCACACTGAGAGCTTTTACACCCATTAATTATACGGTACGGGTCAACATATACTATACACAAGCATACACGTACAGAAATGCTGTGCAAAGTTAGCACAAGTGCCAATTTTTCCACAAATACAAAGAAGCAGGTGGTGAGAGATGACACTTGAATAAGAATAATTAACACACCAACAACAATGCATAGCACGACCAGCGCTGAGCTGGAGCGTAGAGCAACCAGATAAGTGTGGTGCGTTGAAAGGTTGCCTTAGGGTAGCTCTAACAATGTGCACTTTCATTTCCCTCGAACGCAGCCTGCAGGTAGCTTTCAGGATCTCGGTGGTAAATGTAATAAATAAATTCCACATGCTTTTTAGCATAATGCACAGTGTAGATCATGAGGGATATAGCAGCCCTAAGAAAAGTCCAGGTGCTAATGTATAATTAGGAATGGCTACTCAAGTCTACCTAGAGCAGATGGTAAACCATCCATCCATAATATAAGCTCTGACAACCTGCCAATTGCAGCTTTGCAGGAAGATGAAATTTTCCTTTCCCCTCCACATTTCTGTCACTCATTGTGTTTTTTTTTTTTGTTTTTTTCTGACTTACATTTTGAGTAAGTGCACATAGCTTTACCATCTGCTCCCATTGTTTAAAGAGACACCCCAGAAATGACTATAAAGTATTTTCAAATAAACAAGCATTCCAACCAGAGACTGAAATTGAGATTTCATCACCTCTAGTTATGTAGAATAATTGACTGAATTGACTGATTTTTGCAAATTAGATGTATATTTCGTATTTCTACAAAATCATATAAACATAGGCATAACTGAATTGATCTATTTCTCATCAAACAAGTATAAAGCTATTAAACCTATTTCCGAACATTCCTGTTCCTGTTCTACAATTAGTATCTTATATTTTATTGATTAATTTGTTAAATATATTTGTATTATCATCTAATAATGAAAAATATTAGATACATTTGGCTATTTTTCAAAATATTTTGACTTGATTAGACATCCTGTGTGCATGTTTTTTTTAATCCTGGATGTGATTAAAACCTCACAAGGTGAAGAATATCTAGCAGTTTTAGCGGGTCCCCATGAGAATAACTGCTTATTTACAGAAACTGCAGTTTTGTTTTAAAAAAAATATAAAGGTTTTAAGATTAAGGTAAGAGTTACATTTAGGTGTAGGCCTAGCATGAATGATCTGCATTAATAATTATTTCAGTGGAAGTTACTACAATAAGGACAGCACGACAAATGTGTGTGTAGCACTAACCTCAGGTTCTCCGCAGTCACATTCCTCCCCTTCCTCTACGAAGCCGTTCCCACACCTCTTCCCCCCCACTAGGTCCTTCATGTTGGGCATGTTGAACAGGCACATCCCGCCTCCTTTCTGGAAGTAGTTATCTAGGTCCTTCTTGCTACAGCGGCTGAAGACTTTAGGGAACGGATGCCTGTTGGGCAGGTAAATTGTCACTGTAAATGCAGGTGGTTAAAGGATAAAGGAACATAGATGGAACAAATTCAGGCAAAGTACCCTAAGCCATTTTTGTTTTTTTCCTTATGGAAACACTAGAGGCTGGCCAGCATGGATTAGCCTGATGGCACTTACCCTGTAGCTGCTGCCATCACGCAGCCTCCCTGCTCGGCTGTAGCTTCCACACAGCAACCTTCATGGTCATGGCTCATGCCAAAGTTATGGCCAATCTCATGAGCCATGGTGGCAGCCGCCCCAATGGGCAAATCCGAATGATCCTGCAGGAATTATAGCACTTGGGGTTAGGAAACTTCTGCGTTTGAGTCACATGTCTATCTCCGAAGCCATTTAGGTTTTAATGTGTGGTCTGGAAAACATATTTCATGTGTGAATCAATTTTCTAATCAGTCAGAACATAACAGGCACTCGGAGCATTAGATATTTCTACATCAATCATAAGCTATCAGCAGTCACAGGGGACGGGCAGCCGCTCAGGGATGAGCAGCCACTTGGAATATGCTGTCAATGGTGATTAGGTTTGTGGAGATTACAACATATCCCTGTGCTATTAGTGTCCATTAGAGTTAGAAAGGCTAAGGGCTGTTTAGGATTCTGAGGATGTTGTAGCTAGGGGAACTGCATCCCCTGGTCAATCCTGTTATCATTTCATTTTTCAAACCAAATAGGAGAAAATTTGTTAGACCTTCCGTTTCATGAAATAATCATTCGGCAATGTTTATTCTGTTCATTTATGCAAAGTATAACGGCAACAAAACAAGAGAAAGGCAAGGTTGACATTTTCTGTTAGTAGTATCATGCGCTCAAATAGCACTTTTGCACTTTAGATCACTTTGATAATTTTTCCCCTCTGGAAACATCTTTATGAGACTGCGGATACTGTAAGTAAGCATGGAACGATATAAAAGTCATACACTATTTATATATATTAATCATTTTCTTCCAACTGAACAAACGTCAAATAAACAGCCCCACCTTGTCTTTGACTCATTCACATTTTTTGAGTTACATTCTTAGCAGAACTTGCCCTCACATTTTCAGCATTTGCAACCACAATTCTGAAAAAGTTGGGACGGTATGGAAAATGCAAAAAAAAAAAAACAACCAAACAAACAATTTGAAAATTGTACTATATTGAAAACACATTATTAACACATTGTTTGATGTTTTACTTTGTGAATTCGATTTCTTTTTGAAAATATACACTCATTTCAAATCTGATAACTGCAACACACTCCAAAAAAGTTGGGACAGTACTACTGTGCAACATTACCTTTTCTTTTAATAACACTTATTAAGCGTTTGGGAACTGAAGACACCAGTTCGTTAAGTGTAATAAATAAATTTTCCCCCATTCATCCTTTATGCATTTTTTCAGCTGCGCAACTGTACAGGACCTTCATTGCCTTATTTTGCACTTCATAATGCGCCACAAATTCTCAATCGTAGACAGGTCAGGACTACAGGCAGGCCATGCTAGCACCCCCACTTTCTGCTTACGCAACCATGCGCTTGTAATCTGGGCAGAACGTGGTTTGGCGTTGTCCTGCTCTGGATGGCAGCATATGTTGCTCCAAAATGTGTACATATCTTTCTGCATTAATGCTGCTCTCACAGATGTGCAAGTTACCCATGACATGGGCACTGACACACCCCCATACCATGACAGATGCTGGCTTTTGGACCTGACGTTGATAACAGCTTGTCCCAACTTTTTCAGATTTGGGGTTGTATATACTTTCTTTATCTTGTTCCCCACAATATAGAACTAGAACTAAAAATGTAATCTCTCATATTTGATTTGAGCTGAAACAGTGTGTGCGATGGCTTCATCATGCCTAATGCTCATAATATATCCATTGTTGTTGTGAAAACCCTCAGAGAATATGAAACAATAACAGCATATTTGCTCTTACAGATAAAAAATGTGAAATTATTATTTCACTGTGTATTTGCAAAATTTGTCGGTTTGATTGCTTTCTTAGTCGGCAAATGGCGCTTTCATCTGAGCAAACATAAAGGAGGAACTGGATTATATCTAGGGAAATAAAGTGTTAGTAATGGTTCATATTTGTACTTGCAGGAGGCCCACTTGGTACCAAGGCAATGCAACCAAAATGCCTCTCTCTCTTTGACTGTCTGTCTCTCTCTGTCTCTCTCAGCTGGATACAATCTAATTTGATAATTTGATGATTAGCATGTAGCATTGCTTCTATATATAATACAGCACCATTCCAGTTTGGTAGAAGAACAAAGATTAATTGTCACGTGCAATGGTACTGTACAGGCAGTCCTACAGAAAACATTGAATGTGATACTGTAGTTGTCTGACTTAATAGAGCGCATGGACAAAGCCTTCAATCACATCATGTATGTACTGGACTTGAAAAACCTTTTCAATTCCACATACATTGAAAATACAGTATGAAATGAACCCATATTTTAACTAATATTCCAATGTACAACACAAAGTTCTTACACTCGACCCTGCTTCACGAAGCATCAAATATTCTAAAAGCCTCAGAAGCAACCACAAGAAATGTACGTTAATTATAAAAATGTTCTTAATTAATATAAATATGTGACAATAATATAAATATTTGAAAACCCATCACTCCAGGTTAGTATTCCTGACAGCTTTTGTCTGTCACTACACAAGCTAATAGAGCATATTACAGCCTAATCAGCTGTCTGAGTGATATTGATCTCTTGTGCATCAGTATCACACACATCTATGTTCACACACACACATTATTGGAATTGTACAGTGGTACAGTCCAAAAAAAATATGTCTTACCACATTAATGCCGCCAGAATTTTCATGACTGCACATGCCTTCAAGGGGAGCCATGCCAATAGTGGTGCCTTTGAATATCACCCCTCTGCCAGAGAAGAAGAAAAGATACATCAATATGCATTAACCACAAGATTTTTTATCATGAGTGAGTGATGGAAACAGTGATGACCTGATATGAAGCTTTTGTTGTGAGTGAACAAAAGGAAAGCCCTATCAATCAGTAACAAAGCAAGAAAACAGAGAGACTAAAACTGCATGGTTGTGTATAATGGGGTGTTAGCATGAATGTCAATTTTCAGTTGATTAAATGAAAATCCAATATGAATTAATTGCTTTAGAGTGAAGTGTTTAGAATCAATATGTGATCTTCAACTGTGCAAAAGATTTATGAAATGATTCAATTCTGTGTTGACTTCTTCGTTCATCTACTTTCACTGACGGAAATTCACTTTGGATAACGGTTTCCTACATTACCGTTCAGTTATTCGCTGAGCGTGACACCAGTGGGAAATCAGCTCTATCTAAATAGAGCGATGCAGCAGCACTTTAGTCCTTTAGTCTGTCCAGCTCTATCAACTCCTCATCTGTACACTCAGATCGTGATGATCCAAAGCTTCATCTTTCATGCTAATAACGATCTCGTAGCTCCCAAGTCTCTTCCATAACTGCATTATATAATTTACTGTATACTTTGAGTCCAGTGTATGATGTCGCCACTACTTCCATGTAGGATTTCTCATTAATATGCAGGGCTGTAACTAACGATTATTTTCATAATCGATTAGTTGGCCAATAATTTTTTCGATTAATTGGGGGGGGGTCAAACTTTCAGTACCATTTTTTCGTTTATTTAAAATAAAATCCACAAACTGAGTAAACTTCAGTCTAAAACTGTTTGTCCAATTATATAAGACTGAAAAGAACCTTATATGCTCATATATGCTTATATATAAAATAAACTAAGTATATAAACAGTAAACGGAAGAAAGTAATTGTCGGTGACTCTGGGTATCTGCTAAAGCTAGTGGCGTCACATTACGTGCGTATGACGTCATGCACCGTTGACTAGAAAGTGGTTTATACTTCCGGTTAGTAAAAAACCGCTAGTGTTCCTTCTGAGATGATATTGCCTTTCTAAAATCCACACTCTAGACGGTAGAGTATATAATGCATAGTGTAAGTGTATAGTACGTCATTTGGGACACAACTTTAGTATTTACTCTCCGAGGCGTGTTTTCGGAACAGAAGTAACATAGTGAGTAAATGCACCCCGAGCTGCACGCAGACCAACTAATCGATAATGAGATTCGTTGACAACGATTTTCATAATCGATTATTATCGATTAGTTGTTGCAACTCTATTAATATGACAATGAATATTGCTGGAAAATGGTAAATAAGCTGGTAAGTAAGTAAGTAAAGTATATCTCAATATGATATGCAATTCAATATGCAAAACAACATTGAAGAAAATGTAAAGGATGTCTGTAAATTTACTCCTAATATCCAAAGTAACTTATGAATAACTGCTTATTTGGTTAATAGACACCCTGACATATGAAGTGAATATGTTTAAGTCTTTAGCTTTCAAAACAGATCTACAACAAACACTCCATTTGAAGCAGGTCTGCTTTTTTGAATAGTGCTGTACTGCTTTAGATCCTTCATGGGCTCAGGACTAACGTGAGAAGTTGTGCGTTGTCGTGTTTCTTGCGGGACTTGAGCTTCTGTCTCCACTGCAGGAAGGACCACAGAGTGGAGTTGGGCTCTTCATTGATAATGCACTGATCACGATCTGTCCACACCTCTAGACCAATCAGAGGCACCCGGATATTCAAAGCTCTGTAAAACTGACCAATCACAACACAATATGTGATCAGAGATGAGCAAAAGATATCAGAGATATTTCTTTGGGATATTGCAGGTATTTTTTTTTAAATAACATTTTAAATTAACGATTACAAACTCTGATATTAAAAATATATGCTGAATCTTTTAAATTGTAAATGTTATTTTCCTTATTTTTTAATGCTTAATAATTCATTTAGTAAAAATAAAATAAAAGCATCACAAACAGTTTTTTTTAAAAGCAGCACTGCTATTTTTCTGGTAGTTTGTTACCAAACCTTCATATTGTGCTTATTTGTGTGTGTGTTTGTGTGTGTGTGTGTGTCACGGTTTCCCCTTTAGACAGCACGCTGGAGAGCATAAGGTCACGCGCATGCACGAGCAAAGTGCGAGCGCCCGCTCTTCGAATGTTGACAACCTTGACATTGTTTACTATGGACACGTGCATTTGTTATGTTTCTGTTATGTCTCCTCCCTGTTCTGTCATTGGCTGTTCGAGCGTGTGTCTAGATTGGTGTCAGCCGTCAGCACTTAACGCGCTGATTACGTTTGATATATATACCGCGCGCCTCCCAGTACATGGCGCGGAGTATTAGATAGATTTAGATTCATTAGATATAGTTAGATGCGTTGTCCATGTTATGGTCCTTGTTAGATTTAGTTAAGTTAAACTTTAGATTAGTCCATTTAGTCCACGCTGGTTTTTCTGCTCCCAGTTCTTTGCATGAGTTTGTTTCTTGTTTTGTTTATTGACTCTGTTTTCTGTGACCGCGACCTTGATTCCTGCTTTGCCCCATTTATGCCTGTTTGCCGATTGCATGACCCTTTGCCTGTCTTGACTACGTTTTGGATTACGATTTGGATTTATCTGCCTTTGTCTCCCTTAAATAAAACTGTTAACTGCACTTGCATCTGTCCTAATCTCCCTTACGTCCCTTATGACGTGACTGTGTGTGTGTGTGTGTGTGTGTATAAAGAAAAGGCGTCTATTTTGCAAGCTTTACAAACTTTACAATAACTTGCTGATAGCATTTGTAAAATTAAAATGATAAAAGTAACATTTCAAATTAAAAAGTAAAATTGTATAGAATGTTTACATGAACCAGGAAAATGTCTTCATATTTATCAACATCTCGCTTTTGCTTTAATGACAGTGTGCACTCCGGCTGGCCTGGACTCCACAAGTTGGGTCAATCCTGATGATTCATGCTAAATCAAACCCAAGGCTGTGTCTTCTGAACACCTTCTTCAGTGGAAGGGATAAATCTCAAGGAATATCTGACCTTTTGTGCTAAGGAGTTAACAATAAAAATATACTTCAATTTAAACACTGACCAACAAATTGCACAGAATCTTGCATATTGCATATTTAAGATTTGGAACATTTCCTTTTCTTTGTAATTCTTAATAATTTCTTTAAAATGTTCTGTTTATTTCAAGTTATAAATGAAACACACACACAAAAACAACAACAAAACAAACAATAACAAAAAAAACAACCAGAACTTCAAAGTGGTCTCTGTCTTTTGGACATCCTGACTGTGTACAGACTGAATCTTTTAAATTTAAAATATGTTGTTTTTGTCATATTACCCACCCCTAATCAATGATTTACTAATTAACACGTAATGCGCACACTCTGCTGCTGTCATAATTTTACATTTCACTTAATGAGCCAGTGACAGAACATCAGGGAGACAGTAAATAACACATCATTCAATTAAACAGTAATGAGGATCAAATAAGTGTGATGTTGCAGCATACCTTATCGACATAATTGGCAATTTCCATTATTCTTCGTTTAGTTTTTTCAAGGTCCTTGTTTTGCTTTCTGTACTATTAAATTACAAAAGAAATAGTTTGACAATAAATCATAAAAAAAAAGCATATTTACTAAATGTGCAAAAATACAACAAAGTCTCATTGAAAAATCCATAATAAAGTACAATGATATAATAAAGTACATAATAAAATACAATGATAATGAGATCCATGTTTCTCCAGTGGGTAATACTGCTGTAATTTATGCAAGGTCAAACACCAGTGTATATAGACCAACATAATGAGAAGTCAGATTAGGTGATTATATTCATTTACACCCCCCTCTGGAGCACTGAAGCTATCCTTTAAATGTGAAGACACTGAAAATTTGTGACAAGTGCTCCATTTAAAAAGCTGATGGAATGTTGCAATTAACTTTCTCCAACTGCTTTGGAGGTATTTAATAATGCAAATTGTTTAAGTGAAGCTCGTTTAATCAAAAACTGTCAGTCTATCTAGTTCTGAGCGTAAATCTGTAGCTAGAGAGCAAAGCAAGATTAGAAAAGAGATACTCAATTAAACACCACTTGCTTGGTTGCTGTATAAGAGCAGCCTAAACCTAAACCTTAAGCCCAAACCCTTACTAAGAAGACATTTAATATGCGTGTTTGCTTTGTCCTCCCTCCATCCTAAGCTTCAGAGTTATGTGCTGCTGAACTCTGGGTGTGAAATCGGCATTGCATTTTCTATTGTGTAAGCTTTAATTACTGTAGCTGTGGGTGCAGAGGGATCAGGGGCTTACCAGTGTGTTGTCAGCGACTATATAAAGCTCCATGTACTTGGTTGTGCCCCAGGCATTTCGTTTCACCTGCGGATGTGAAAGGATTCAAGGTTAAAATGGTTTCTGTGGTTACTTCTTTTACTTGCAAACAACTGACTTCCCATACGGTGGAATTTTACCATACATCACTGTGTTCATAAAGCACTGTAAAGTGACTGAAACGAAGTGGGTTTATGCAGAGATCAGCCCGTGGCTGCATTTAATTACCACATTCGAGTACAAAGCACGCATCACCTGCAGCAAGAGAAGATGTTTAAATTTCAAAAGCAAGGATATTCAAATTTTCACCACCATCACAGCAACCACGGACATCATATTATCCTACTGCATACTCTGACCCAATAATCCATCTAACTCCAATCAAGTACACGTTCAATAGGTCTACTGTTCTTCATAAAATACAAAACATTCATAAAACCCACACAAAAAAGCTTGATTTCAGACTTTCATCATCTGTTCTCTTCTCTGTCACATTAAGCAACTTCATTAACATTTATGTTCTCTTTGGTCTGAAATGACAACTGGAAATGAATTCTTAGAACAATAATAAAAGATTATTTCTTCTACAATAAGTTTTTTTTTTATTACAATAAGTTTTTGTTTGCTAAACCCATGGTTTTCAACAATGATGGTGAAGATCTATTTAAACTGCTATTGTTATACTTGTTATAGTTAAGAATTATGAGTTATTATAATTATAAGCTTTCCTTGAATGAAATGGGTTTCAAATTATAGCAGTAAGTCTGTTTTCCCGGATGTCACAGTAAAACACACATAAAATAAGCATAAATGTCAACTTGAATCTAAATACAATTTTGCTGAAACTAGGAAAAGTGTCGTTAGTTTAGGAATAACAATTCAAACTCAACGCCACAGCATTGATGAGGTTGCCTCTGCCACAAACAAGTGTAGTCTTCCTTTTTACTAATTTGTATGCCAGAACATACCTTACAATATACTTCATACATGAAGGAAGCTATTGAAGAAAACCTTGCTGTGACCTTGATGCCATCTGGATCAGTTTCAAAATCTAATTAGTTCATCTGCAGGTCACAATGATAATCCCATATAATCCTACAAATTCAATCACTTGTTCTTGAGATACCATGCTAATGAGTATCTTGGACGGACTCATATCTCGGCTAATCTTGAATCTTGGACATACACGTGGAAAGACAGATACATGGATGGACACATGGATGGACAGCTGGCAAAAAATGAATGGCAAAAATGGTAGCTAGCCACAAATGGGCCTTGATTTCCTGAACATCATTGGGTAAGTAACATCTTTGCATGACAAACAGGGAAGAAATCATTGAAGCAAAACTATTTCAGACATCTGACCTTGCTGTGTTTGGATCAACTCACAAAATCTATTCATGCTGGCTACAATGAAAATTCCATATAAATCCTACAAACTTTCAAACCACTGTTTAGATATCACTCTAACGAGAATCTCCAACAGACGGACGAACAAATATGATGCCTCCACCACTCAGTGGCATAGGCATAAAATGTTCTAATGGCTCCAATAACTGTTTATGATGGTATGTATTTGACTAATACACCGGATATTTAAAAAGCTGAATAATTTCAATAAATATTTAGAAAATTCTGAATAATCCATGCTAAAGATATGTAATATCAATCATTAGAGGATCCTTGAATTTTGGTTTTAAGCTAAAAGGGTCCCTGGGGGCAACCCCCCCCCCAACATTTCAAACATTATTTTTATACAGAGATTGTGAGCAAGAAATCTTGATCTGAGAGTAACAAGATGAAAAAGTTATCATTGAGTTCTCTTTGCAAATGAGAACCAAAACAAATCTGCCACATTATGTCCATATCTTACCTGCGCACCCGCAGCATGATCCTATGTTTCTGCGTGTGCATATATTTTACACTGAGTATAATTAGTATACAGATGAGATACAGTAAAGTAGGTATTTTAAAGTATAAATTATAGCAGAGTTGCTTCTAAAGCTGAAGCAAAAGACCATACAGTCTTATTACAATGCTTGCAACAGAATTGAACATAAAATCTACCATGCAATAAAAAGCGGATTAATCTATGAGAATTAGTCAACAAGATATAGTAATTGAAGATATCTAGAATACTTTGCTGCTAGGAAAAAGTAAAAGAAAATTGAAAAACATCATAAAATGCTAACATTTATAACCATTAAACCTATTGTCCTACAATGAATTTATATATACAGTATCTCACAAAAGTGAGTACACCCCTCACATTTTTGTAAATATTTGATTATATCTTTTAATGTG
>JANDJT010000206.1:22325802-22361490 GCA_024331685.1 Stegophilus panzeri | reverse complement strand
ACGGGGAAACCTGGAGCCTATCCCAGGAAGCATCGGGCTCAAGGCGGGGTACACCCTGGACAGGGTGCCAATCCATCGCAGGGCAATATATATATATATATATATATTATTGAGCATTCTATTCTTCTGAAGCTTTTATACTAATTGAAATGTCCAGAAAGACAGTGAAAGCAGGAAAACCTTGGACTATTTCCAGTGTAAAGATAATTGTCACAGAAAGATGGTCAACAGAATAGTAAATGGACCCTCTGTCCTTGTGTCATTTCCCAGCATTCCCTGCAGCATTCAAATAGCTGAGCTCATTGTTATTGATAACATTCACTTTTCTCCGCTAATCATCGCTCCTGTCCTGCCCTCCCACAGCATCATGGAGACAAGGCTCTTTTCATTGAGATATCACGAAAAAGTGTCCACTCATCTCAAAGCCTCATTAAGTCACAGCCACAGCTACTTATTTAAGGCAGCGCGAAATGGAGCGAGTTCTCTAGAATGCGTCTTTCATAAGAGTGGAGTGAAAGATGCAATTAGCCTGATTTGCATGCATGAGTCACTAATTCAAGCTCTGAATATGGGAGTACATTTGATGAATCTTCTCAAGTAGGCATTGAAATCTAAACTGCTCTTATTTACAAGCAGGATCCAGTCAGGAGTGATTTACAGCATCACCACATATGGCACAACTTTTAGAAATTCATCAGTGACGACCAGATATCGTTTTTATTTTCTCATCAGCATCATAGAATACCAGTGTTTTGTTAATAATAAATAAATAAATAAATAATCACGGCTTTCAAATGAGATATTGGTTTCCTGTGGTTTTACTGAGCCAACAGACCAAAGCACTTTTCATTAACTTAAAATGTCTTCATCATAATGTCATATTTGCTTTTCTCAACAGGGCACAAATGACTTTATATGATATTAAAGATAGCATATGAGATATCTAAGCCATTTTGATGAGCCACTAACGAAGACAGAGGCACAGGGTTCATTCGGCTTATTTGCTTACGTACAACCTTCGTTAAGAAAGAAAAAAAAAAAACACATCAAGAGCTTTTGCTCCCCTAAGAGGGGATGGGATTAGTGTCTAAGCTGCCCAAAAAGGACAAACACATAACAGATGTGAGGAGATTAACTCTCACACCTATCAATAAACCCTCAGGCTCTTTGTCAGGTTTAATGGTTCAATTGGGTTTAAGTGCTCCAAAGTGTGAAGGCTGTAAGTTTTTCCTATTTAAGTTACTATAAAATGAATTAGAATGACTGAAGTGATTTGCAAAGCAGCTGGCTCATCTTCTCACCAGAACGAAATTTTCTGGTACATGAGCAGCTTCGATTCAAGTAAGAACATAACCATGGCAGCACAGAGAGTATGATTCAACTGTGGCTTGCCTCTGTGTGTGTGTGTGTGTGTGTGTGTGTGAGGCTGCATCTTTGACTACATTACATACAATCAAAGTCACTCAGCACGGCATAGGAGATGGAGTTCTGTCTTCAATACTGATAAAATGACTCATTGTTATGAGTTTAAAGTCACTTGCAGATGCATTATGTTGAGATAAGCTTTTTAGCCAGTTGCTTGGGGCTTTTGTCCTGAAATTGCAGTTTTTCACCATATTTGCTTGCAGGATTCTTCTTATATGTGTGTGCGAGTGCATATGAGCGTGTCCAGAATGTAGAGCATATAAGAAGCCCATAAAAACATGGCAAAGATGTCTTAGGAAGTGACCATATCTTGAATCTAGGTTAATTTATCGGAAGGTTTGTATGTTATTTTGTTGACTTTTAACACACTGTTGAATTCTTGATTCTGAACGTGTGGAGGAATTTTCTATAACAGCAGCTCTGACTAGTGACAGTTGAAAGATCATGCTCATTTTAATATCTTATCGTTTCTATAGTAACACTGGGACCTGTATGATAGACGCTCCAAAAATGAACTAAAAAAACCACGAGAAATTGTTGATGTGGTGCATTTTTTTTCTGTGAGGAGACATTTATTTGGAATTTTTGGTCTCCAGTGTCAGTGCTTTGTAAGACAAAATGTCTCCAGCATGGACAGTTTTGCGGTTTCTCAGTAACAAGAGGAATAAAGCACTTCAAGACATGCTGCTATTGGAAAATAATCAACTTCATGGTAGTAATGGCATCACCCCCATCCTGCAGTTGATTAATTTACTTTATTTTATACATTTATTTATAAATTTACTTATTATCCTTGAAACATTATCTTTGCAAATGAAAATATTGAATAGTTAATTTATATAATATTTCTTATTATTAGATTATTATAAAACATGTAAGATTATTACGCTTATTTGTAGATGTTTTTACTAAATTCACTTGCCTTGCTCTGTTGGCTAATTTCACTTGCTAAGATATCATTTATACTTTGAATTTGTACATAATAACATAATACATTATTATCTTTTATGGAAAGAGTGTGTTTGCTAACTGACCCTTTGATGCAAAGGTTTAAGGAGACCGCTGAGAAGGCCTTTATGTCCAGTTTCATGACCGTGTCCACATGTACCACCTTTAATTGGCAGGTCATCTGTGTGATAGAAGATGTGGTGGAGAATCTCCTGCCCTTCTACTGGCTCTAAGTAATAAGTATCACTGGAGTTCAGCACAATGAGGCCCCTGAGAAAGGAATTAGGAACAGCATGTCAAAAAGGGTAGGTAAAAGACAGACAACACTTTTTTTTTTTTTTTTAACAATAGACATCACTGAAGATGATTTGCATAGCTTGTTTTTAATTAAGCATCAGCAGAGGGCTCCTGAAGGCTCTAATAGTTCTGGTGGTTTTTCTTTTGCCTTCATACTAAATAACAGTAATTAAAAGTACTGTAACTAGTAGCCTTGATAGGACTGCTGTAATTGCTGGTGGTGACACTCAATTTGGTTTTTAATTGTGGCTGTTTCTGCAACACAATCCCTCTACCAATCACCATACACACACACACACACACACACACACACATGCACACACACACAGTGATAAGGGGCATTGTAATAAGTGAGTCTGGCGTCAGTGTGACTGCTTGGCCATGAGTGAAGCAGGCTGTACTGTGATGGTCGCTGGTCTTTTCTATTCATGGAAAAAGACACTCTAAAACCTACAGTCAGGTCTATATGTATTTACACAGTGACATAATTTTTGTAATTTTGATGTGATTGATGTAAAGACTTTCGACTTTAATTCAAGGCATTTAACAAAAATATAGCATTTAATGTTTTGGAATTACAGCCATTTTTGGCTTCCATTTTCACAGGCTCAAAAGTAATTGGAGAAATTAACAATCATAAATATCAGGGTTATTTTTAATACTTGTATGCAAATCCTTTGCATGCAATTACTGCCTGAAATCTGGAACCCATGGACATCACCAAATGCTGAGTTTGTTCCCTTGAGATGCTTTGCCAGGCCTTTACTGCAGTTGCCTTCAGTTGCTGCTTGTTTGTGGGTCTTTCTGCCTTCAGCTTGGTCTTCAGTAAGTGAAAAGCATGCTCAATTAGGTAGAGGTCATCAGACATTTAAGACCATTCAATTTCTTTGCCTTAAGAAGTCCCTGGGTTGCTTTCATGGTATGTTTTGGGTCCATCTGTACTGTGAGGCGCCGTCCTATCCGTTTTGCAGCATTTGAATGAATCTGAGCAAAAAGTATAAGTCTATCCACTTTGGAATTCATCCTGCTACTTCTATTAGCAGTCACGTCATCAATAAACACAAGTGACCCAGTTTCAGTGGCAACCATACATGTCCATGCCATAACACTTCCTCCACATGTTTGACAAATGATGTGGTATGCTTAGGAACATGAGCCCTTCCTTTTCTTTCTCCATACTCTTCTCTTCCTGTCATTGTGGTACAAGATATCCTTGCATCAGAATTGGTCAGGCTTTTTGTAAGAGTTTGTTTTTTTAAGCAAAGTCTAATCTGTCCTTTCTGTTCTTGAGTGTTACTACAGGTTTGCATCTTGAGGTAAATCGTATGTTTTTACATTCATGAAGGCGTCTCTTGATTGTATACTTCAACAATGATATGCCTACCTCCTCCAGAGTGTTCTTGACTTGGCTTGATGTTGTGAATAGGTTTTTCTTCAACAAAAAAGAGAATTCTGTGATAGTCCACTTTCGTTGTCTTCCGTAGCCTTCCAGGACTTTTGGTGATGCTGAGCTCACCAGTATATTCCTTCTTTTTAAGAATGTATCAAATTGTTAATTTGGCCTCTCCTAAAGTTTCTGCTATCTTTCTGATAGGTCTGTTTTGTTTTATTAGCCTAATGATGGCCTCCTTCACTCCATACCTCTTTGGACCGCATACTGAGAGTTCCCATGAACAGCTACCATATGCTGTGCTTGGAAATAATGAGGAAGCAGGCCACACCTGGCCATGAAACTGCTTATCAGTCAGTTGTCCTATTACTTTTGAGCCTGTGAAAATGGAGTGACTCTGTAAAAATGGCTGTAGTTCCTAAACGGTTAATGCAATATTTTTGTTAATCCTTTCGAATTAAAGCTGAACGTCTACACTTCAACCACATCTTGATTACTTCATTTCAAATCCATTGTGGTGGTGTACAGAGGCAAACTTATGAAAATTGTCGCTGTCCAAATACTTATAGACCTGATTGTACATGAAGGGTAACAACAATGGGCCTCACTTGTCAAATAATTTTAAATTGTTCGTAGGCGCATTTACACAAAAATGTGGTATTCATTAAAATCCTGTCAGAAAATCTTTGGTATCCGACGAGAGCTCCGGGAGTGTGTGTACATTTACACAGAAATAATGTATACCTTGTCTGAGCAGCTTCAACTCACATATTTAGCATACAATTTTCTGGTTTAAATAGCTTATTTATTTCAACTGCACAAACAAATGTAATGAAACTTTTGTGAAACCCAGTTTTATATTAATAGCATTTATTAAATAAATATTGAATGTTAAAAAAATTTAAGGAAAGCAAGCTAACACAAATCCATAAATTAAGAGTCATTCAATTAAGAGAAAAGAAATGCTGCTGTATAAAAGGAGGACAAATTCATAAGTTTATGCAATGAGCTGGTATTAGTCTACTGGGCTAGTAGTAGGCTACTAAGATTTAGCACATTCCACATTTAGTAAGGATTGAATATTTAGACTGGTATGATTTTTTTTTTTGGAGGATGAAAGCTAAAGAGTGTAAAACAGTGTACAGTGTAGACCTCTTTTTCCCCCTCAGTTTTCATGTGAAACCATTTTCTTTTCGCTTATTTCACGTCAAATTGACCTTTACTGTAATTTATTACAAGATTCTGTGCTCTCCAGGTGCTGTTAAGTAATATTTTAATTAGCATATATCTGAGACAAAATAATTTGCACTTCTGCTTCTGAGAAAATCCTTTTCTTCAGTTTTCATGGTGCTTTCTGTGAGCTTTTCCTTTTATAGAGTTTTGTAGGCGTCACTAAATGCAAATTGGTGTTACCGAAACTTTTGTAAATTTAAACATTTTACACTCAGCATTAATTTAAACAATTGATAAAGAGGCCCAATGACGCCCAATGTTATCTATTAGTTTTTGCCATTTTTCCTCCCCCCATGTGTCCTACAAGATTAACAGTCACGTTGCTCTTCTACAAAAAGTTAAGTGCTATAAGGATGTGATACATGCTAAAATAATCAAACTTAAACTTCATATCTATTCAGCAACAAGTAAAAACATTCAGTGCTTTTTAGCATTCTGAAAATCTATTTTTTGCTATTTGTTGAATACAATTTCTGTTTATGCTTCAAGGCTTAAACTTATTACTAGAATGACAGCTGCTGTCCTTAAGCACCTGCCAAAGCAACAAAAAAAAGTGGCAAATGATTCTGAATATGTGTGTGATGTAAATTCTGATCACTGAAGCCTTGGGAAAGTTCTGCTTCACTGCGACTTGCCCTGGTGTGACCTTATTATGCTTTTAAACATACTCATGTTTCAGAAAAGCTGCTAGGAATATATTTTTAAGTTCCTTGTCACTGTCGCAGGGATTCAGTTTAATACATGCTGAGCATTCTGAACTCCAGTGCTGTCAATGGTGTGACAGAAAATAAACCAGTAATGCACTGAGAATACTTGATCATATTAATGAGGAAATGCTGTTAAGCTTATACACGTTTTCTACAAAAGGCTTTGATATGATCCATTATTAATTTATCTTCATTAATTGGAAAAAAGCCCTTAGCAATATGTGTAGAGACAGGCTCCTGTGGTTCACACTTAATACCGCTGTCATTTGGATATGACTATCAAGCATGTTCTAATAGTCTGAACATTGTCGAGAACACAGCAAATGTCTGATGATTGATGACTCGCGTATCTTTCATCACTCTTTCATCACATCACATTCATCACGCGTGCATTTCTAATGTACAACTTTAAGTACTTGATACATGTATGACGTATGTAGCGTATGACTACGTCTGTTCAAGAGCTTTATCTCTAAGCAGGCAATAGCTGCTTTCTCAAACACTGGTTCAAGTGTGGTTCAATCTCAAATGAGCTTTTGTAAGAAAACAATCAGCAGTGTGCTTTCAGTACCCACAATACACCATGGAGTTGCCATGGGTTTATGACTGGGCCACTGGGTTTATGACTGTACAATGACCTTCCATCTTTCAGTGACTGCTGTTCTCTTACACTCACAAGCACTTTATTAGGAACACTATACTAATACTGGGTAGAGCTTCCCGATTGTGCTTTTGAGTATGATCACTTATGGAAAAAGGTCATTAGCACCACTAGTCGTTTTTGCCCCGACACTTCAATTGGGACTAAACAATTTGTATACCTGAAATAACAGAAGTAACCATAGCAGCCGAAGTGCATTAAGCTCATTTTAGGATCTAAATGTATGCTTTCTTCATATATTTTTGCTTTAAAGCACACATTACTCACACAACCAATCACTCACATACACACATTCATAAAACCCATAAACAATCACACAACCACAAACATTCCAGCAATACAGCACATAAGAGTTAATGCATTTTCTATTCCATTAGCTAGCATTACTTACCCGAGACAAAATACTAAATAAATTGAACTCATCGTGGCCTTGTTTTGACCCAGGATAATTCAATTACATAAAGCATCCAGCTCATACCTCACTCCAGAGCATGTGCTTAGAGCAACCCAGGAAGAAGAATGGTCCTTAACACTTCCATGATAGAAGCAATGATGATCCTAAATAGAGAAGGAGAGAGAGAGAGAGAGAGAGAGAGAGAGAGAGAGAGAGAGAGAGAGAGTCAGAAAAAAAAGAGATAGCATTGTGAATCATGAACCGGATTCAATTCAAGGCTACATGCCTCAATCTAGACTGGGGTCTCTAAGTCCAGTCCTGGTGAATCAGTGTAATGCATTGTTTAGTGTTTTTCCTGCTTAAAAGGCAGCCCCACTTGTATGATTTATGAATCAAACAGGATTTTCAACCCTGTTTTTTCATGGACATGCTTATACTTTCTCCAAAGTCAAAGCATCGTCCATTGCCCCTTTTACTGTAGATAAAATCCCTCATAATAATCATTCTCGTGAGTCTTCTACCAACATTTGGGAAATAATGGCACCACCTTAATTTTCTGAAACAGATCCAGATTGTGCGGGGGCGTCAGTCTTCGGCTATTTAAAGGGCTCATTCAAACGATTAGACCGTGAAATTAGCTCATTTATTTGAACAGAGAGGAAGCAAGGCGGGACACTCATGCACAGCGGACACACAAATCAATTGTCACTGGAGACACGGGCTGACAATCGGAGCTGCTGACAATCTCATTGGCTATTCTGCATCAGGTTAATGCTGCATGTCTAGCACTGATTAAAGGTACACTTTTAATAGAAATACCTCGTAAAGGATTCTAGTTAGGGTTTTGGGCAGGGGAGAAAAATAGAGTAGTAGTTCTTCGTTACTACACTTAAGTACTATTTTGGAAGATTTTCACTTTACAAGTACAACTTCAATTCTGCAAATGTTGGGACAGTAAGGAAAATGCTAATAAAAACAAAGAGGAGTGATTTGTAAATGTATTTTGACTTGTATTTAAACAAAAGAAATATATAAAGACAGGGTATTTGATGTTTTACCTAATCAACTGCATAGTTTCTTGAAAGTAAATGTTTATTTTGAAATTGATTCATGCAACACGTGCCAAAAAAATTGAGACAGGGGCAATTTAGGACTAATAGTGATGTGACAAGTTGAAATAAGAAGGTGATGTGAAACAGGGGAGTCAATCATCTAATCACAGTACATAAGGAGCCTCCAAAAAAGGCCTAGTCCTTCAAGAGCAAGGATGCACAGTAAAATCCCCAGTGGTGAATTAACACAAAAGAGTGTTCATTTGTGTCCAATGGACTTATATAAACACTGTAGAGTGTACATTCAACACTCTGGGTGTTAAATCAACACTGGGGATTTTGCTGTGTGCGTCGAGGCTCGCCAATCTGCAAACAGATGCGTCAGTGAATAATCCAACACTTTGAGAACAACATTCCCCAAAGACAAATCTGTAGGATTTTCAGCATTTCACCTTCTACAGTGCACAATATAATTAAAAGATTCAAGGAATCCGGTCAAATCTCAGCATGTAAAGGGTGAGGCCGAAAACCAATGTCCTCCTCAATGTCGAAATCTGCATGAAGGCATTGTGAAATGAATCCATGTGAATCCAGTGGTTTAATCCCAGTTTTATGAAGTGATACGAATGCTTCGTGTGCACAAAAATCACAAAATGTATTCACAAAATATCTTCACTTCAGCATAGATCTCCGATGCCCGTTCACGAGAGAACGGCGATGTAAGCGTTTTGTGTTGACGCGAGAGCAACGTACTACTTGAGTAGTGTGTTGAAATTGTAGTACTAGGGATTTGTAGGGATTTGAATCTGTTCGTCCTCGTGGTGGGAAAACAAACACAGTATTGACAGAAATACTTAATGACTTGGAGGCTTTTATGTGAGAAATACTTAATGACTTGGAGGCTTTTAGGTGAGGCTACAGTGGTAAAGTGTCTGACGGCTGTAACCACAAGGTCACAGGCTCTGAATAGCCAGTAACAGCATGAAGCTTAGAGCACAGAGAGATAGCAGGGGAGATATTATCAAACTTCCCATTTCCTCACCTAAAAGTGCTGGATAAACCTGCCAATATTCAGCACAGGTTGTGAATCTAAACAGCAAATCTCTTAAAATGCTTAAAATGTTAATGAAGTTAAGCCACAATCTCAGAGTTTCTTCATTACATTCTTTTCTGCAAAAGCAGCTGAATCAGAAACCAAATTACTTGCTAGATTAATATCATATTAGCTAACTGAAAATCAAGTAAGATTTGAACACATGGAATTGCTTTGCCGTTTGTAGGTTTAGATACACCACATAACCATTAAAAGGAAAATGACTTAAAACAGTCATGCAGCATGAATATTTTCTGTTGGAGATACAGATTGGATAAACCAGGGACTGTTGCAGCTGTTATGTTTGTCACATAAACTCTTTATCTCTCTTTTTAGAGTCATCCCACTGACAAGCTCAAAATGATTAAAATCAGCGACACATTCCAATAAGCAGCACTAAATTAGAAGCACCACATGGTTTAATGTAGATGATATTTTCTTCAAAAATGAGACCAAGACCTTTTTAGAAAAGAAGGGTAGTGGCTATCACTGAAAGAGAGACTGAAATTAGCAGCTGTGATTCCTCCCCAGCTTCCTCTAACAGCTGAAGCAGATGTTTCCTAATAAAGAGACAGAGCCGTACTCAGGAAGACACTCAAAATGAAATAATGACTGCCAGCCAAAGGTGCACCATTTAGTTCCTGTCTTGATTTATGCCAGCAAATTAGATAAGCTTTGAACAGTCTTTAATAACTACACCTGACATATGCATCTCAACTCTGATAATGAGTGACTGTGGCATAACAGTATAATCTGCCAAGCGCAAGATTCATATTCAATTTATTTTCTTTGATGCATGACTTTTTCATTAACATTTCTAATGAAAGGACATTTTTGCTGAATAGGTGGGAGTGAATGTGTAATGGGTGTCTTTACAGACTGCTAACTAATGTTAAATCAGTTAGAATGTTGGGAAGTACTTTCTTACCGTATTTAAGTCTGGGTGTTTTTTATGTATCTGGATGTGAGCGTTGCTTTAACCCAATACTTTCCTCTCTCTAAAGGAAAATCTCTACTTTCTACTCACTGCACTTTTTCAAACACTACATCACTACAAGTCTGTATACTTATACTGTTATAGCTAATCTTTTCCCACATTTCTTGGACAGCGCTTGTTTTCTTGGTGAAAGAATGACAAATTTATAGTCATTAGGAATAATCAGTGTGTGATTTGATTTGAAGCTGATATCTCAACCTGAATGAGGAGTTTGAAGCTGTATTGCAACTTTTATCAGAGTATTTATTTAGATGAGCAATTGCACTTTTACTTGAGTAAAGAATTTAGGTATTTTTACCACCTCTGATTAAAACACACGCACACACACAAGCTTTATCTGGGATCTCTAAGATTGAACAGATTGATCACTGAAGTTATCTATTAGAGGCTCATTTGCATATTGTAGGATTCTTCTATATCACTATGCAAAGGCTAATAGTGCGGTAACGACTGATGAATGACATATTGCACAGCCCTACTTTTTACCCAACACAAAACAAAATATGAAGTAAGGAGCAGGATTGAAATAACACATAATTGTAAAACGGTTCCTTTTGCTTTCAGTCGGTTACTTTTCCATTTTCTTTTCTTTTCAACTGAAGCAACTTCTTGTGCAGCAGCAATATATCCATAGCAAAGAGCAGACTACAAAGCTGAATATTTTGCTCATAAATATAAGAAATATGGCAATATGGTAATTTCGTATTAGACTGAATTGTTCGAGCCATACTTTAAAAAAAAAAAAAAGCCATATATAAACAGACATTTTAATGCAGTTTGCTGATATTTTCTCAAGTAATTTGGAAATGGTGATCAATTGAATATATTGTCCCAATGAATCTGACTGTTTCTACTGTGCTGAGACCTTTGCGATGGCAGCGAGGCAGGATGTGTACATGATGTGCTAGGCACTTTGATCAGTTTCTCATCTTAATTGAATCTGGCAGTTCACACCATACGAGCATACGACAGGAAGATAGTGCCTCACACCTTTCTGCACAAGTGTGCAATAAACTGGCCCAAATAAAACTGCACTCTGCAGCAGAAATAAACACATTCTGAGAAACAGGGAGTGACAAAGGTCGCTGCTACTTTGAAATGTGTGTTCTTGATGTACAAAAGTGTTTTCAGCAAAGTAGGTTGCCCTTTGTACCATTCAACATTCATGGCTGATATGCGAATGTGTGTGTGTTTGTGAGCACAGAGCACGGGATGTTGTTTTCCAGCTAAACGATCATAACATCATGTGGCCTAGCATGTGAAAATAATGCCCTTGGGAGGAAGAAGGTAGAGAGAAGCACAAAAAAAAACAGACAGACTAAAAGAGTGAGAAAGGGAAGAGAGAGGAAGAGGGTGTAAATCTCGCTTACAGTGTGACTGTTAGAATAGGTAACTGGCCGGCTGTCTTCTTCATAGTGAGTCGCAGTGAAGTCTTTAGCCAGAAGTTCCCTAAAACACACACACACACACACACACACAAAGACAATAAAGACAAATGTTTAAATCTGAATCAAATCATTGACATTGAAAGCACTGCCAACATAGCACCATGTTCATTTCCTCTGGTGAAACAGTTGTATCACTCACTATCTTGTTGAACATATTTCCTCTACAGCAGATGGCCAAGTAAGTTGCAGATTAATCTAAAGAGGTCTCTCAGCAACCCATGTGATTTTCATCAAAACACTTAGCTAGAGTGATAATATGTTTTGCTGGCTTTGCTGTCCCAGCTTTCTGCAGCCAAATTCATTAGATAGTGAGGACACTATGGACGCTACAGAAAAAGAGGTTAGTCTTGCACATTTTTGACTGGCTGAAGATTCAGAATAAGATTTAAAAAAAACAAAAAAAACACACACACACACACAGACACCATACAGATTCCAGTCTAGCCACCAAGCCTTCTGTCCAATGGTGTATCAAGGTTTTGAGACATGGGGTAGCAAAGGAGTAGAGACAAAAACGGACAACATTTAAATATGTATGGGATGAGGGTGCATTTGTTCCTTGCAAAATAAACAGCCACGTAATGACATCGTGACACTGGCTTCGTCAGGATTCAGTCAATTACCTTGCTATGATTTATTAAGTCTGCAAGAATTTCATAAGACTACTAGACCGCTCTGAGGTGTTATTTGAGGTCAGAGTCGGGTAGCAAGGCTTATTTCAAGAACAACAACCCTTTGCCACTTACAGTATATAGCCATTACCCTGCATCCATCTACTCAATAAATCCTCTTTTTAGAAGTGCAATCCTTCTCATCATGCTTTCTCACAAAACACATGACAAGAAGCGAATAATTTAAGTCAAGTACAATCACATGGTATTCAGGCTGCAGAATGTGGAGGAAGAGAGAGAGCTGAGAACTTCAAGAATAAGGAATGACAAGAGTGAGACATGAAAAATATGAGTGTCTGATCTGAAACTTAATCCCCACATTAACCCACCTCCCTCCTTTCCTTTCATACACATACAGTGACGCCTGCTCGTGATATTATATGTGAGGGATAAAATCAAAAAACCTAAGATCTATCAGTAGCTCCACAATGAAACTGTTATGGTTGAGTAATGCCTTATATCATGAGATCCAATCAAATGTATAATAATAATAATAATGATGTGGGGCAAACTATTAAAAATACTGCCCCCTGGTGGCAATGGTGGCTTGGCGGTTAAGGCTCTGGGTTACTGATCAGAAGGTCAGGGGTTCAAGCCACAGCACTGCCAAGCTGCCACTGTTGGGCCCTTGAGCAAGGCCCTTAACCCTCTTATCATGGCTGACCCTGTGCTCTGACCCCAGATTCCTGACATGCTGGGGTATGCGAAGAAAGGAATTTCACTGTGCTATAATGTATATGTGATCAATAAAGACTCTATCATTAAATACACACACTTAAAGGCAGATAGGCAAGTGTTTCAAGTCTATTATGTTCTACTGGCTTAATGCCATGTTTCCTCTAAATACCAAACACACATCCATTTTTTTGTACTGCTTATCCTACTCAGGGTCTCGGGGAGCCTATCCCAGGGAACTCGATGCGCAAGGCAGGGGGACACCCTGGACAACTCATCACTGGGTACAATCGCACACACATTCACACACTGTAGACAATTTGGAAAATCCAATCAGTCTACAGCGCAGAGGAAACCCCCAAAGCACAAGGAGAACATACAAACTCAACGTACACAGGGCAGAGGCGGGATTTGAACCCCCAGTCCCAGCAGTGCTTGTATAATTTGTACCATGATTAGACAACGTGTGCTTAATCGTTATAATTTTAGTTTCTCCTCCAAAGGCATTTTGGCCAAAAAAAGATGATTGAGTAAATATTCCCCTTCACGTTCAAGTTGACGGAATAATATCAATAATATCAGCTCAAATGTAGATCAAATCTAGTGTGTGTTTCCCTCTGTATAGTCACCTGACACGACTCTCACTCACAGGCTGCCTGAAACTACAGTCTGTACTAGAAAGAAATCAGCCCTATATAGCCTCGCTTCTTCGTATCATTCTGAGTATTTTTGCACCAAAAAAAAAACATCAACACATGAAGACATTTGGTAACAGCAATCTGATGTGGATGCCAAAAATGAAAACTTGGATTGATGTCTTTTTATCCTTGAAAGACCTTGCTAGCTCATTTATGCATGTATATACACTAGTATACAGACCTGTACACCTATACACACACTATAGAACAGTCATGAACACACACACACCCACACACACACACACACCACACACTCACATGCACGTGCACCATGTCATGTGTGCCTGTCAAGCCCCAAGCTGTTGTAATTGCAGTCTCTGGGTTGTGTTTGGAAAAGGCACAGGGAGTGATAGATGGCTTTTTGGCTAAAGCAGTGCAGCATCTGCATGGTGCCCAATCGCCGCCAAAGTCACAAATAAATAGGCATCGTAAGTGCAGCTGGTAGAGGCTGGAGCAGAGGCGTGCCCTAAAGCCCCTATTTGCTAGTCATTATCCACTGTTGCTGAATCTAATGGAAAATAAATTATACATTGCAGGACATTCTGCAATAACCGAATGACAACTAGTGTTAGGCAGCTGGACCAGCCCACTGATTTATATGTGTATGCCTCTGCACATTTGAGTGAGACCGACCAAGAGAAAGAGTGAATATCCATTTCCTAAATGCATGGCTGTATCCGAAAAGAGGTCCTTCAGAGAAACGCAGTAGGCTTAAATCCGCCGTGGCGTTTTTTTTTCCTTCTTGGGAAATTGCACTTCCCTTTTCAATCTTTCCAAGTAGTCGAAACTTACACCAGAATACAACACTGAAACAACACGGACTGAAATCATACGACACTGTGAATAGATATCTGAAGCTGTCAGAGACTGTAGCACAGAATAAAATAAAACTCACCACATGAATAAAGCAATCACACAAACAACATGATCATTAGCATTCAACAAATGACGAATAATGGTTCATTGTCAATCTGGCGTCGTAATATAGACTACCATTGTGATTCTGAGAGGAAATTTGCGTTTGCCTGAGGGCATGTAAAGTTCATATAAACTGGAGAGCTTTGACATTTTGAACAATCTGTCTAGAGATATTTCTATCATTTGGAATTCACTTCTTATTTCTAACGTAATTTTCAGGATTATATCCAACACAACCGCTCTACGTGTTACTCCTGCACCTAACACTCTAGGATCTAAAGCTAATGACACCAAAACACACACCATGAATTGCATACTGAATCAATAAATCACAACAAGACCTGCTATGTTCGAAAATTACCATATATTACCCAGTGTTCTATGTGGTAGTAATTAATTAAACACTACACACACTAGTTTAATGGTCAACTTTGCTGATATTAAAGCTGCATGAATTTCACCTGCTCTCAGCTATACAAAAGCCCAGCAACTCTCCTTCAATTAGCCTTGGCTTAGTGCAGAGAATGCGTGAGCTCCCAAAGGCATGTGAGTAAACAGCTTCGTGCTCACCAAACACAACCAGAGGGGAGAAAGAAAATAGCAATAACAAGCCCTTCACTACTGAGAGCATCAAAGCTTCAAAATGTGAAGAGCACAGTATCGTGCTTCGCCTTCTGCCCACATATGCTGTCCTGTGGCGTTCATGCTGATTTAAGTCCAGCTTCCCTTCTTCCAATCCCATGCTTAACCTTCAAAGAGAAATGGTCAGAATGTTCTCGGAACAGTGCAAACACTAAATAAAGCTACCGTTGCTTCACTGGGTTTGACTGTCTAGACCAGAGGTGTGTGTTGGGTCTCAGATCCCACTGGACCCAATAAAAAGGTCACAGGAGTGTGAAGGTTTTTACTTTCTTGCAGGTAGGAGTGGGCAATCAGATATGAAGCTTGTAGGACAATGAAAAAGCACGTTCGTTAACATTTTGCTCACATTGTGACGCATTTCCTGCTTATTCATTCATCATCAGTAACTGCTTTTATTCTGCTCAAGGTTACTGTGGTTTAAATTACTAATTTGTTTATCAATGAGCCTTGGGTGCCCATTAACCGGATGTCCTTCCTTGGACCACTTTTGGTAGGTACTAACCACTGCATATCGGGAACATCCCACAAGACCTGCCCTTTTGGAGATGTTCTGACCCAGTTGTCTAGTCACCACAATCTGGCCCTTGTCAAAGTCGCTCAGATCCTTACTCTTGCCCATTTTTCCCTGCTTCCAACACATCAGCTTCAAGAACTGACTGTTCACATGCTGCCTAATATATCCCACCCCTTGACAGGTGTCATTGTAACAAGATGATCAATGTTACTCACGTCACTTGTCAGCGGTTTTAACGTTATGGTTGATCGGTGTATAGGTTTGCTAATAAAAAAAAATTTAAAAAAGAAGAAGAAGAAGAAGAAAGAAAACTGTCAGCAAACAGTAGTGCTTTTTTTTAAAAAAAAAAAAAAAATGTTTAATTTCATCAAAAATATATCTGTGTGTGTTTTAAAAATTCTGTACAAATATTTAAAATAAATCACAGTTTGTAACTGTTACAAAAAAAAAGTTAAACATCCTCAATATCTCAGAAAAGTTTGTGGTGACATAATGGTTCATGATATTGATATTACATCATCATATTTCCCTTCCTATTTACAACTGACAAAATAATTAGACCACCTGAGCAGATGGATAGTGCTAATTAGCAAATAGTTGTTGGTTATTTTTATGTCATTTGTTAATAAGCCTTACTATCGTTGTGATAAAGCGTACACATACTGCTATTTTCCCCACCTACGCCAAAATCTGACGACAGGCTTTCAGAGAAATAATTTTGCAAGCCAATTGCTATTTTGTAATAACACATTTACAGTCAAATACACATCTGAATTAGCATATGGTACATATGGAATAACGAGCCCTTGAGCAAACACACTAATTGGCAATGCCTTGGTGCATTTTAATGCATCGAATCAAATGGCTGTAGAAGAAGATACAACTATGTATATTTCATTTCATATATTGTTGTGCTTAATTGCTCTTTTTTTTTTTTAAGAAGAGCCTGAAAAGCTTGTAAATCCTGTGTATCCACTCAACAAAAAATATTTACAGTATATTTAGCATTTATTGTGCCTCAACTTCTGATCACTTCACTATTAGACGCACCAGTGGTAGATCAAGCTTTGCAGGTAAAAGCAGCTGTTTTATTCAGGTGGAATGGTAAGTATCTCTCGTTGCACTTACATTTTAATGGATGTAAACGTATTCTACACTGAGCCTGGAGCTTAATATTTCAAGAAGTGAGTGCTGGGCAAGAGGTAGTGCCTGCTGGTGAATTACGCGCTGCTCTGCTGATGTAATTCCTTTTAATGTGTAAACTCAAGCCACACAACACTGCTTAACTGGACACCCTTTTAAGTGTGTGTCTGTGTGCTATGTGCTATGTGTTGTAATCACTATATTTCTCCTGCTAATGATGATGATGATCAGTCCATTAGAGTAGGGAAGCGAGAATGAGAGAGAAGTTAAGGTTAAAAAAAGACAGTGTAAGTCCAATTCATCTTTGAAGGCATAAAGCTGGACTGAGAGGGGGGGGTAGAGGTATGAGAAGTTGATGATGAGAAGTTGATGAGAAGTTCCTAATTACTACCCTGAATATTTCCAGGTGTGTCTATGTGTGCCAATTTTGAAGTACTTAACGAGTCTGGAAGAGCTGTCCATTAGCTTTGTAGATTAATTTTATTGTTTATGTGCACAAAAGATTCAAGGACAGGTTTGTGTGTGTGTGTGCGTGCATGTGTGTGTGTGTCTGCCAGCATTAAAAACAGGTGCACTTTAACAATCAGCCATTTGAAATGACTCACCACCACCACCCTGATCTGTACTGCTTTACCTCCGCCAAATTGATGAATGTCCTGAGAGAGCCTCTTAACTCTGTGACTGTGTGATATTAAAGCACTGCTCCATCCGCTTCCTGTTTTATTTAAATGAAGACAAAAATAAAACACCCTCCGTCTTGCTGTTTTTCTATTAATAGGTGGATATGTATCAAAGAAACAAGGCCTGACAGTAAGTCTTATTTTAAAACTGCAGAGAAAAACGTGCACAGTAAAAAAAAAAAAAGTTCAAGCAGGAAGTCTGTTTGGGTGTGAAATGAAAACACAATTTTGACCACACATGCACCATTCCTGGGAAGCCACAGCCCTTATGTTCAACTCCCCACTCACCACACACAAGGCGTGGCTGTCTTCATTTCTAACTGAAGATGTGGCCTAAATGATGGCATCTACGACATGAGGATCTACACAAAGTGTCTTCCCACTGACACAAATCAAGAATGAAACGAAAACAAAAAAAGACGTTTGACGGAAGTGGGTGTGTAAAAGCTTGTTTCTTTGTGCCTGTATCACGTCTCCAGACTCTCATACTGTGGCATGACACAAAAATAAAACTTTCCTAGCTGCTCCCTTCATTCTCACTCACCCTAAAAGAAAAAAAAAAAACGTGAAAAATGTGGGGAAAAATGCCCAATTTATTCTATTATACACTGTTAAGATATAGATGCCGTAGATTCGAGAGCTTTGGAAGGACTTGTACTTTGCTGGTTTTGTCTATCAGTCAAGTTTGAATAACTGCTATTTTTATTTCCATCTGGATTACTGAGCACATGTGCGGTTTTGACAAGCTCTTTTAGAAGTCAAAGTGATTGATAACGGAATATGTGAACATGTTCTGCACTGCACCGGAAGATCACCACGTCACATTTTGATAATGTGGTAGCATTCTGCACAATTGCATGATAAATCAGCGTAGTATAAAAAAGGACAAGTTTGGCTGAGCAAGCACAATACATTATACACACACACACACACACACACGCACAAACACACACACCCTCAATGTCATCCTGCACATTTTTTTTTTCAATTTTGTCAAAACATGATTCTCATTTTCAGGATTTAGAGCCAGCAAGGACAGCTGTAAGATGTTTGAAGGGAAAACTCAGCCAGTTTTGTGTGTGTGTGTGTGTGTGTGTGTGTGCGCGCGTGGATGTGTACGTGAGAGAAAGAGAGTTTAGCGACGGACAGAAATACGGGGTGGGGGGGATATGTGACGAGAAATGACCTAGTGACCCTCAAAGGGTATTACATTTCTTGCCTCCTTAAACAGTACCATCTGTGGGCAATCACCTTACTCAGTTTCAGCTGTTAGATTTAACACAAAGGGTGGGTGGGTGTGTGTGTGTGTGTGTGTGTGTGTGTGTGTGTGTGTTGGGGGGGAGAGCTACAAAATGAAACAAAGAAAATATACAGGCAAAGCAAGGCAAGAAACCCAAACATACCCCCTTTTCTACTCCTTTTTCCGTTCTTCTTTTTCTCGTTACTCTTCCAGGCTGCCAGGCTGAGACGTGGCAGGATATTAGAAGTGGGTGGGGGAGGGGCTCGAAATGCCTCTGCACTAACAATACAGTAAGTTTGTTTGACTCTATGTCTGCTGGCTTCATGCTAAAACAATCATATGTGTTGTGCTGCAATGAAGAAAAACAACCAGCATAAGCTGCGTGCTCTGAGCTCACTGTGCACTCAAAATCTCTGAGTCACGTCCAGAGACATAATGCTGGAAGAATGGCAAAAGAATTGTGAAATCTGACTGGAAAGCTGTGTTCTCGTTCTGGCACTGACTTTACACACTAGACTTACAGTTTGTACTGGCAGACAAAACACTATTCAATGTTAAGTACACTCAAGCACTAGAACCCATTACACTGTATATCCCAGCTACTTTAGCCATATTTAAAGTACTTATGGGACTTGTTTAGATTTCTAAACTCATTTAGATAGAGATTTTGGGCAACACATTGTATTTTCTGAACATCAAACTACTGCTTGAGTGTATTCAGACGAAGTACGATCTAAAAGTGCAGTAATTTGCTACAACAACGTGTTACTGCAGTCAATTGTTCAACTCTTTAATATGGAGGCACAGATGGAGACGAGTCATATTACACAAACACCAGCTGAGAGAGGAACAGAATCAGCCTTATAGAGAAGAGACTGAAAGAAGCCCCACAATGAGTCAGTCGTGTTGGGCCAGACGTGCAGATGTTCTGAGCCTTCGTAAACAGCTACTCATTGTATGCTGAACTCTGCAAAAAGGAAAACACAAGCATTTCCTAACCCTTTTGGCACGTGTCTTAGCATTGAGCTTGTCCTAGGAAATTGTCCTGAGTCAATAGTATTGCAAAACACTTAAGCTAAGAAGCATTCATCGGTTAATTTATCTGCACGAGTGCTACTTCCTGTGCTGGAGAACTAGCGGAGACTGATGCACTCATTAGCAGAGATGGATGAACTCATTGGCACCTTTAGAACTACCACATCCTTTTACTCGGCAAAGCATGGCCTTAAACAAGCAGCATGTTCTGCAAAAAGCTGAGTGTAAAGACAGAGTGTATTGTAACTTTCAATACGAGGCTCTCAGGCTCTCTGCAAATAATACCCGCAACAGACTGCATAATAAAGTAGGCTATTCATCATAAAATCAGTGTACATATTGGGAGGTGTAATAAACATTTAAACTTAGTCAAGATCACACTCCTGTCTCTGAAATAGTAACTTCCTCATTAGGGGAACATGCAGGGGTTAAACCAGACTTCTCCTAAGCATGCTAAATTTCATGACCTAATACGCTAGCGTACTAGCTGGTGCTAATAAGACACGCACAAGCACACAAAGAGTGAAGTCTCTCTGCTGCATTCAGTCAGCATTTCCCAGCTGATTCAATCCGGGTATAAAAACTAAATTTAGCGCTGTGATGGGGAGGTTCATACCTGCAGACAGGCTTAGGGAGTAATGGAATACATGTAACGGCATTACGCAATCAGGATACAAAAAGCTGGTAACTGTAATCCGTCAAACAACAAAATCATCAGATTACAGATACATTTTGTAAAAAATGGGAATAATATCAGGATTACAATTTTTTACATTTAAAACCAAAGAAATGAATCTTTTGACATAACACAATATAGACAGCTGCTTGATTGTAGTTCTAGTTCTCTCTTGCCAGTCGTGGCTCACATGAGCAACCTCCTGGTGCATGTGTAGATAAAGTTAGTGCAAAGTTAATTTGGTAGAAGTGAACACAAATTGTCCTTTGAAATGCTTTTGTTAGGGTGACCATACGTCCTCTTTTTCCCGGACATGTCCTTTTTTTCGGACTTTAAAAAAGCATCTGGCTGGTATGTCTAAATTTGAGAAAATATCCAGGATTCGTCTTTAGTTTCATTATGATGTGCTTATGGTCTAATACTGCAATGTGTGCGCATATTTGCCTCTCTGTAATTCCCACCTTCTCGCACACCAATTGGCCGATTATAAAAGACTTGCAGCAACTACTGGCCAAATTCCTGCCTCTCAACCATTAGCCTACTCTCAGTGAACGTGCGAAGGTGAAGCGCTGTTGTGTACGCCATCAAACAGTTGCTTAACAATAGCAGCAAATGACAGCTGTCCTGAGTCGAAACAACACCCATGGCCATATAAGGTCATTTTTAATTTCATGTTATCACATTGCTTTGTATTACATGGTCATTCAAATGTGTAAATGATGGCAGAAGGTACACTTGTGGCATCTGATATTTTATTTTATTCCATTGACATTCAAAAGAATGTAGGAAAAAATGTCAAACATGGGCAGAGTGAAACCAGTTTTATTTCTATATATTTATGTGATGATAATAGTGTGCCTTTTTCAGTGCATTAAATTCTGCATTCATAATAACACTGTTTTGAATGCTTTTTATCTTTTATTTATTCATTTATTTATTTTATGAAAACAAATCCAAACACTGAACATGTTTTTAAGCTCCAAAATAAGCTCTAAATAAAAGTATTTTAGATCTCTTGACTTTATTTACATATGTGACCTTGAAGTAATCCAATAATCAGATTACATTACTTTCATATTGTGATACTTGGGTTATTACTGATGACATTTTTTATGAAGTAATTTGTAACTGGAACGGAATACATTTTTAAAGTAACCCTCCCAACCCTGCCTGCGGATAAGAGACCACTGGGTATAGAGAAGAACACAGGATTCAAAAACACATTTGAGCTACAGAGCTGCATGACTTGCACAGCATTACTAGCTTCAGACACACCACCTTGAGTCACACCAGCAGGGTGGCTGGGGTTTTTAAGTGAAATTGGTCTAATACTGAAATAACAAATCGAATGTGAACTTGAAGAAGAAATCATTTCAGGTCAACTGTTTTTTTGTTTTTTTTGTGTGTGTGAAGCTTTTGAGATGTAGTTTGGGTGGACATTTCACCAAGACCTGGCAACCCTGCACACCAATAAAAGCCTGGCTAGAGTGCTAATGTTTATTTAGCCATGCTTCAATTTTGTTACATTCTAATATACAGCTTTTTGTTCCATTGTGTGCTGCTAAGAGTCTGGATGAATCACACTGTGTCATTATTAAGTTTTAATTACTGTATTTTTACAATGTTGAAATATTTTAATCAGTTGAAAAGACATATATTCAGGCAATGCTTTTTACAACCTTACAAAAATCCACTAAGAGAAAATATTCATCTTAAAATAAACTAGTATTTAGATATAAAACGTGGCATTTATCAACACAAACAGAATGATCTTAGTTCTCTTTCCTCTGGTGTGATTTTAAAGTAGGCCCTGCCTAAAATGAACCTATCTGGCCCAACCCCAATGACAATGCAAGGATGCAAGGGGCATGTAAAAGACACTCAGCCCATCCTCTCATTAACTTAAAGGTCAAGAGGATCTACAGAAAATGGGGCTGTAAATCCCCACTGGAAAAACAATTCCCAAATAATAAATATCTTCTAATCCTATCACTAGACCATCTATACATTACTGGTTACATCATTTGATCTAATTTATTTAACTATTACAGTGCCAAATCCTAGATTAACAATAAGAAAACAGACTTAATGCATAATAAAATCACCCAAAATGTGTTCTGAAAAACACATTTGTTTCTATATTAAGTACTAAGTCACTTGATGTAGCACAGACACACCTATGCTTTTATGCACATTTAAAAATGTTTAAAAAATTATATAAGTATAAAATTTGGAAACGCCCCGAGCCTGCATATTCTACCGCCTTTCCCTGGTAAACTGGTATAAAACCAAAGCAGTATATTCCTACAGCCCTGTATGACTGAGACTCAGGCTGATGGGGTGCTAATGGTTCAACAAAGGTTAATGGTAGGGTCGTTACACCCATTATATACATTGCGACATGATGCATCATGATGCAAAAATGTAATGATGGTAGAAATGTATGATATCAGCATTTTATTAATTACGCATGTATGCAACTGCACTGTGTGAATGCCAGAGGTCCCAATCTGCACAACCCATAGAGTTAAAATATATACAGCATGCTGGTCACGTGATCACATTCTTTTGTAGAGAGCTTGCGAAAACAGTTGTGTACTTGTGAAGTGACCGATAGCCTTATAACTCTGGATCACAATGATCAACATGCCTTGTATGTTATATGTTTACATTACGAGGTTATAACATTTAAAAAGACCACTTCAGTAACTTCCAACAACACCATCCCTGCAGCTCTGTGATCGACAGTGAACGAGAAAGGAGTCTCAGAAACCGTTCGTTGTAGCCGACTTTGGAGCTCTTTTTCAGCTACGGAGCTCCCCATGTCAGACATTTTGTTTATTCAATGAAAACTTTGAGGAGAATTTATACATTTTAAAATGTATTTTTAAGAGATGGTGAACCTGTAGTACATTTTGTTTACAATATTGAACATTACATTTATGGCATTTGGCAGACATCCTTATCCACAGTGACTTACATTTATCTAATTTATACAACTGAGCAGTTGAGGGTTAAGGGCCTTGCTCAAGGGCCCAACAGTGGCACCTTGGCAGTGCTGGGATTTAAACTCATGACCTTCCGATCAAAAGTCCAACATCTTAACCATTGAGCTATCACTTCCCTATGTTGGTTTATACAGACACAAATAGACATTGTTTTGCATTATTTATTATACAGAAATAAAAAGTCTTATTTTTTCTTCATTTAAATTTTGTTAATATTTTCTGAGATTTGAATTTAGTCGAATCATAAACACAGTATTGTAAATCAAATCAAACTGTGACTGGAGTGTATCGTTACATCCCTAGTTAATGGTAGATGTATTGAAATGCATTTTCTGTATATCAACCACTAATTGCAAAGTAAACTGGAAATTAACTAGCAAGCTAGGAAACTAACACCAGCTTCACTGTTAACTAACTACCATCATTTTCATCATACGCCATGACAGTGCAAATCTTTGAGTAACTCCTGGTGCAATATATATTCCTATCCAGGATGACAAGCCATATCAGTGATTGTGAAGATAATGTAGCTGCCAGTACATGCTTTTCACACCTCTAGATTTTTGCTCTGGAAGGGTAACCTTTGCAGGGTAACTTTACTTCTGCTACAAGAACAACACAGTGAAAGAAAGCAGGATGAGATGAAACACAGCGAAAAGTGTTTATAGAAAAAGCATGATCCGCTTGAGGAATCAAAGAAACAGCTTGAAGTATGAGTGCAAGTAGAGTTTAGAGGGCAAATAAACTGAAACTGCAGTGCGTAGAAATAGATCTCTATTAGAACAAAACTAATCTGACAGGCTCTTAAGGCATCAGGTGGAGTTTTCTGTCACAGACATTATTGGCCTGTGGACACACTTAGCATCCACAGGCCAATAATATATGTAAATTTGTCCAAAGTGTTTGAAAACAGCAAACTACCACATTGACATTCAAACACAAACTACCAAAGTGGGGGTTCAATGTGGACAGTTTTCAGACCATTACTTCTTCTAACCTACTCCATATAGAAACTCATAATGAATTGTGCCTTGCGGGAATAATATCAAAGATGGAGATCAGTGGTTTTAGGCTCTTATTTTGAGGTCAAAGATGAGAATGATTGGTGGTTAAACCACTCTCTTCCCTCATACATTTCTCAAGCCTCTCTTCTTTTGATCTCTTTTTTCTTGCTTAGATCACCCTCATTCACACTTCTCATCTTAGTTACCATACAGTGGATGTAAAAAGTCTACACACCCCTGGCAGGTTTTTGCGAAGTATAAAGAAAACGAAACTAAAATAAATAATGTCAGAATTTTTTCCACCCTCAATGTGAAATTACAACATATAAAAATTAAGTAAAAACAATCAAAAACTTTTGAAAAATAGAAAAAAATACAAAATGTACAATAACCTGAAGTGTGCACACCCTTTTATAATTGTGGATGTGGCTGTGTTCAGAATGAACCAATAACAATCTCATGTTCAAAAGTCGTTATCATACAGCTGTCATCAATGAAATCATCTTGATTAACCCCAAATTAAGATCAGCTGTTTCTGTATGATTGTCTTCACACATTCTTGCTTTCATCCGACTGCTGAAGCCATGGTTGGCTAAGAGCTTACAAAGTATGCATGGCATCTCACTTGTTAAAAGATACCGATCAGGAAAGGGGTATAAAAGAATTTCCAAAACATTAGATGTACCATGGAACAATGTGAAGGCCATCAACAACAAGTGGAGAAAATGGAGCACCACACTGACATTACCAAGAACAGTCCCTACAAATCTTTTTGACATCCCTCCAAAATTTACAAAAGAACAAGATAAAAATTTAACAGTGAGGCTGCCAAGAGACCAACGGCAATCTTAAAGGAGCTGCAAGAATATCTGACAAAGACTGATTACTCTCTGCATGTGTCAACAATCTCTCGTATTCTTCACATGTCTGGGCTATGGGGTAGGGTGGCTAGACAGGAGCCCTAAACTAAATCACCCTAAGCTATATGGCAAAATGTGTTATGGTCTGATGAGAACAATTCCAAAAGGTATATTTGGTGAAAAAAAAAAAAAAAACACTGCCAAAAGAACACCATACCCAAAGTGAAGCATAGTAGAGGCAGAATCATTATTTAGAGCTGCTTTCCTTCAATCAGAACTGCAGGTTTTATCAAGGTGCAGGGAATCATGAATGGCTACAAATACCTGTCAATTTTTGTGCAAAACATTCAGGTATCTGCTAGTAAGCTGAAGATAAAAAGGAATTTCACCTTTTAGCATGACAACGACAAAAAGCAGAGGAATGGCTTAACCAAAAGAAAATCAATGTTTTTGAGTGGCCTAGCCAGCACCCAGACCTGAATCCAACTAAAAATATGCTAGGTGACCCGAAGCAGGCTGTGCACAGGAGATGCCCTTACAATCTGACAGCTCTAAAAAGATTTTGAAAGAAAGAGTGGAAAAATATTGCCAAGTCAAGATGTGCCACGCTGATAGACTCTTAGCCAAAAAGACTGAATGGTGAAATAAAATCAAAAGGTGCTTCAACAAAGTATTAGTTTAGGGGTGTGCACACTTGTGCACCAAGGTTATTGTAAGGTATTTTTTTTTATTTTATTTTATTCCCTGCAAAAGTTTCTGATAAATTTGGGATAAAGGTGGAAAAAGGTCTGACATGATTTATTTGAGTCAAAAAAATTTTACATCACAAAAATCTAACATTTAACAGGGATGTGTAGATTTTTTTTTTATATATACCGTATATTTCTTCTCTTCCTGCCCCCCTCCAATGTGGTTATATACATGCTTATACATTATCACAGAGAAGCACTGTCCTCAATATTTCTCCATTAACTAAATGCTCTCCTTCGTTTTATGCTTTCTGTGAAGCACAGCAGATACTACTCTGTATGTGTGAAATGACACCACAAGACACACGTTCTTCCCTTTGTTTGGGTGCATCACACAATTAAAGACCCAATCTGAATTTAAATCACAATAAAAAAACTATAAAAGCCAACTGGGCAGAGACTGATTTAAACAAATAAAATTCCTGAGGAGACGGTATTCATTTAATATAAGGGGATAGAATAAGCTCACAAAATCCCAGTGAAAGTGATGTTTGGTTCTCAAGGAGATTAAAACTCATTACCTGAGGTCAAAAACATTACCTACAGCACATATGCCATTTGATTATGCTCCATAAATTGACTTGCACACTGTAAACAATCATCTAGTCAGTTATTTTCATAGCCAACACACACTCTCTCTCTCTCTCTCTCTCTATCGCTCTCTGAAGACAATGCAAAAAATACCCAAAATCAATTCATATACTTTAATACAGCATTTTAAAATAGTATCCTATATTTGTAATGGTTTTGTTTGGCATTGTTTAGCGCATCAGAACCAAGCGAGAATGACTTGAGCAAGATCTATATATGGGAAGAATGGTTTAAAATGTCTCCCCAACCTCTCATGAATTTGCAATACTGTCGTGTGATAGTGGAACACCACACTGAAGTGCACTTCAAATGACTGTTAGTTTTGACTCGTACAGAGAAGGGCCCTTCAGAATTTAAGCTCCAGTATGAATGACCTCTACTGTTAATGCTTTTAGTGCTTGTGTACTTGTGATATATCCTGAAAAAGATTTTGCACCCAAAACCAAGTGTAAACTAAACAGTTTGATGAGGATGAATATGATATAAATCATATGCTATGGCCTTCACAGTCACATCATTTCAACCCAGTGCTAGACATTGCTCAACACCCTACATGCATTGTAGGCTGATTGACATTTCCAAATTGTCTGTAGTGTGTGAATGGATGTGTGAGTGTGTGCGTGATTGTGCCCTGCGATGGGTTGGCACCCTGTCCAGGGTGTCCCCTGCCTTGTTCCCTGAGTCCCCTGGGATAATCTCCAGGCTCCCTGCAACCCTGTGTAGAAAAAACGGTACAGAAAATGGATGGATGGATTGATAATAATAATGTTGTTTTGTTTCTTGCCCAGTTATGTAGCTTTTTAGATAAACATTGTTTAATTTGTTTTATTTATTTTTTAAACGAACATGCTAGTTTTCAGGATAGCACAGGTTGTGTACTGTTTATATACAGTATACAATACATAGTAATCTCTATTTATCAATTAATTTATTGTTTTGAATTTGTTTGTTTAACGCAACATTTATTGACATTTATTATCAGTTATCCTTGGCTACAGAAACCTTAACAAATGAACAAAAAGCCCAGAGTTCTCTGTTTCATTTTCACGAGAGTGCTCACAGGCATCTTAATAACATCACTATCGTGTTTTTGTAAAGGGAACGAGGTGGATAATGTAAAGTAAATTTTATATATTGACAGTGAGTTTCAGAATGTGAGCTCTTATAACCTCAATTCCATATTAGTAATAGTGGAGTGCTGTAGTTTTGCTGTAAGTGGAGTAGGAAGATGAGCTGAAAATGATGTTTGGAGCTTTGCAGTACATGCAATCATATTATCTTCAGTAGCTTCAGTGTTTATTTATTGGAGTGACTGTATTGTGTTGTGCTACATTTATTCTGCTCTTCTCATTCTTCAATAAGCAGCTGGCCAAGAGAGTGAACTGGTCAAGTGTCAAAGGTCAAAGGATGAGCATTTACACATTATGTATGTGAAGCATGTAATAATGCTGTGTGGCTCAATATGTTCTAAAGGCATATAAAGACTCGTTCACTAAGATGTGCATTAGGGACGAGACCTGCTGGGAATTGGCTTTGACAATTAGGGGGAAAAAAGACTGGTAGCGTCTCCAGTTAATTCATCAAATAGTCCTGGATTTTTCCCCTATCCCCAGCCCAAGCAATGATGTGATCTAAATTCCTAGCCATTCCTCTATCCTCTTTATAATATCTTCCTCTTTCACTTTGACCTGCTTGGGAAAATACTTTGCCTTTCAGAAAGGCCAAAAAAGGTTCTGGATGTTCCACAGCAGACAAGACAGTGAGGAATCACAAGGGATGACAAGAGCTAACACAAACATTAACTCTGCTACAAATGAGAACCAAGATCAGAAACACAATCCTGGGTAGAATATTCCCTGCAGTCCCATTCTTACCAAACTCCATGGTCTGTGTGTCAGCATTTGGCTGTTCAATCAGACTGTGATGGAGCTACAAGGCATGTTTTTCCTTGCCCCAATAGAACAACAGTCGTTTAACAGCCTGTCTAATGTCCAACGCATTTACTTTACTGTCCAGACCACTCTCCCAGAACCAGATTAAATTGAACAAACTACCTCAGCTTCCTCATATTACCATCTATTAGGAGCTGGGCTTGACGCAACATTAGTATCAGTGTTGTTTTTATAAAAAATGGAAAACATAAAGAAGGCAGTTCCTCCTAATACCACATACAATTACATATTGCAAGACTCGTTTCCTCAATCCTTAGTAATAAAGGCATTGTTTCATCAAATGCTGGCAGCACAGTGACAGTTGATGAATGAGCCAAACTCACTTTGACAATATGTTACTTAGGGGGCTTTCACACTGGCAGTTTAGTCTGAAACAAAGCATGCCATCATTAGTTTCCACAACACGTATACCATGAGTGGCAGGGGAACGTTGTGGGACACAGAATAGGTCCACTGCTGTGCATAATAGCACATAAAAATAAATAAATAAATAAATAAATAAAAAATTGTGAGTCTCGTGTTCTCTATGTGTGTTCATGGTGACGTAAGATGAACACAAATGCACCAGGTTTCGATAGAATCAAGTGAGTTTGAAATCAGTCCAATGCTGTAGGGGGCGCTGAGAACGATCGCACTCGGATTCAGACTGCAGTAAATGTGCCCAGGGTGAAAAAAAAAAAAAAAAAAAACCCTAAAAGATCTTTATTCACTCTTATCCTTATTCAAGTTAGTTCCTGTCATTTTTGATGTTATAACACCAATAAAAAGTCGTTCCCTCACCACTATCTTTTTTCTCTCTCTTGAAGGTAATAAGACAAAAATTGCAGCTTGTCATAAAAATTGCAGCTTGTCACGTTACTGAGGACCTGCGCTGTCCAAACTCCTCTCTCCTGAAGATGTCCGTGTTGGAAAACTTAAAAGAACAGCTTTATCTCTGATTGTTACAATGTGCAAATACTGGAGACTCCTTGTCCACATGTCCCAGACAAGTCCCTGTGAATTAGCTGGTACTATAACATGATTACGTATTATAATGAGAGCATTACTATAAGCATGTTATTTGCATTACAGCCAACACTACTGTGAGAAAAGTATTCTAGAAAATGAATAAACACCTTCTGACCAATCAAATTCAAGAATGAGCAGTACTGAGATAGAAAGGACCACACTGCATGTAGTCAAGCTGAAAGGAAAACTTACTGATTACGTTCCACTTCTAGTATCAGCTCCAGATCCGCTGCTGAGACGAGAATCTCTCCCCTCTCTGGAAACTGATCCTGCACACAGACACGGTGATGAACATACAATGGCTTTGTGTTAACAATCATATCATATACAACAGCATTCATCTCTGAATCGATGATCGACGGAATGCTTTGATTCCATAATTAATATTGTATTTACACTAACACTTCCACTATTTAGGCAGCAACATAGTATGTTTTGACGATGTAACTGACCATGTTCTTAAATAATCCTAGCTGCTCTCCACCAGGTCTGGACTAAAACACATTGGCAGCAGTGTTTTGCAGATCAAAAATCCACTCAAAATCCATAGTGATGTGTTAACCGAGTCATCCACCAAAACAAAACTGTCCTTTCCCGGGCCAAAATGTGTTTATTTTAGTGCCAGCACAACGCTTAAGCTCAGTCATTATGAAAAGAAAGGCACGGGGTTGTAGCCAACACATGAGCCCTAGCGGCTAGTTTTTTGCTCCTGTTTGCTCTATATGCACTGCATGTGGTTAGCTGTGCTAGCTGATAAAAAAGAGTGCCTTTGAGTAGGAGGCTGAGCGTTTTCATCAAACATGTATCCGTTTTCCAAGAACCCTCCATCAATAGACAAGCTTCCCCCTCCCGTATCCCCCCTCCGGCTTTCCAGTCTAAAGTGAGATACAACAAGAGCGGAGGAGAAAAACGCTCTCGGGCCAACAGTGACCAAAAATGCCAGAACGTTCTTTAAACAGGCTCAGTATAGACATCCATATATGAAGAGGCTGCGAGGAAACAGGGATGAGTCTGTACACGTTTTTAAGGATGTCTGGTATGTCAGAATTCACAGTATGTTCATGTCTGAGGTGTACGTCTATTACAGTGCTTGTAGCTGATACTGAAGATATTCATATAATTTCAGGCTATTTTATAACATTTTATTTTTAATATTTTTTTCTGACTACATAACTGAAAGAACTTTCATGTATATATATATATATATATATATATATATATATATAGATAGATAGATAGATAGATAGATATAGATATATGTCTGTGTTTACATATATATATATATATAAAACATAGCAGTCCCTGGCCCTATAATAATTAATATAGAGATACAAAATTAAAGTCAATTTAATGTGTAGCAAATGCCGGCCTGTACATTTAGATCTAAGTGAAAATTTTACTGAATGAAGAGCAAGGCTGTGTGGGATAAGAGGAGAGGAGATGAAGAGGTCTCGAGAGCAATTTGCAGCTCGCCGACTGGGAAAAAAAAAAAAGATTGAGATGGAGAGAGTGAAGCCCTTTCCTTGAGCATGCAAACACTGTGAATCTGAGAGCCTCGCTGAAGGCGGACTGAGAGGGGGAAAAAGATGGAATGGAGGAGGTGAAGGCTGATAAGTGAGACGGAGATAATAAGAGGGTATCAAGGATGAACAGAAACTTGGAAAGTATGCAGCGAGAAGGAGAGGGAGGACAATGCGATATCCTTTCATGCAGAAGTCCAGAAATATTGGCACCTTTCAAAAAATTTTATTTAGAGAATAAATAGTACACACCACAATTTAACAATATCCTCTCAAACAATTACAGAAAATACTCCATTTTCCTCTAATATTCTCATAAGAACATTTTAATAATAATGTTTTCCATCAGAAACATGTTGAAAACTTACTGACATCCATAATGAATATTCAAAACAGTCAAACATTTCGGACATCAACAACATCTACAGATTTGGCAAAAAGGGAACTATATCAAAGAGAAGCACCTGAAACCCATTACCCAAGATGGTGGTGGATGTGACCTATTTAAAGTGTTGGTTTTTCTACAGGCTCTTATGAAGGCTGATAGCAAAAAAAAAAAAATTCCACTAAGTAGTAGAATATTTTCAGAATATTATAATGATTGCCTCTGCCAGTAACATAAGATTTAAGACAAAACAGCAAAGAATGCAGATAATTTTGTTAATGTTTTAAAGAAAAGTATGCACTGTTTAATAACGCTTTTGAATTATCAAACATAAACAGTCTCCCATATGTTTAAGCTCAAAATAGTATGTACTGCATGTGTTATTCATTTAATATATTAATTTCTGCTCATTTTAATGACATTGCCAATAATTGACTGTAGAAGATATATGTAAGGACCACGTAGTTTTAAAATATCATTTATTTCATATCCAACATGCATGACTGGAAGGGATTTTTTTAAATTAATGATCATTAAATGTATTTTATACATACACGTATCCTAAGCACACGAGTTTCCTAATATTTACAACAGAGATGGATGAGTTATTATAAAGTTATTATTTGCTCTGTTCCCAGCACACATCCATTATAATCCATTAAAAACAAAAATTGGAGAAAACTAATTTCCTCAAGCCCTCACAACAAGAGGTTCTGGCACTGATATAGCCCAATATTCTCTACTGCGCTAGGATAAATATTTATGTGAGTGGACTCAGTCAGTTCTCTCCTGACATGATTATGTCTGAATGACAAATGAATGAGGAGCTCAGACTCAGGGAGTCTGGTACATAGCACAAGGTGCCCACTGCCTGAGAGCTCCCAATGCGCTGCAAAGCAACTGTGCCAGGCTGAAAAACTGCACCCTGCTGGGTGACTATGACAGCACTATTCCACCCCAACCCAGCTGGAGCTCTCACAGCAAGCAGGTGGGAGTGAGAAATGCACTGCATAGTCAAGAAAGGCTGCTTATTGTATACAGAACAAACTTTGGAGGATTTCATGCATATCTTATACACAGTGCATGTTATAATGTAACCTGAAAACAATCCATTCGAAATGTACATCCTGTGGAAATTCAATGCTCAAAGCAATATATTTACAAGAAATAAAATACAATGTGGCAAGAATAAACCACCACGTTACGCTGCCTTCAAATCATTCATGTTAGTTGTGCAAGATTTGAAATGAGGAAGGATGCTGTCTAAGTGATTATTTGAATGCTAGATTGGACACAGGTCCATCTCATAACACCATGCAAACACAAATATACACCTAGGGGCAATATAGAGTAGGTAGGTTTTTGGAAGGTGGAAGGAAACTTTAGACCCTGGAGGAAATCCATGTGGACATGAGGAGAACATGCAAAACTCTGCACAGACAGTTACCCAAGCTCAGGACCAAACCGGAGACCCTGGAGATGATTTAAATCAAAGTTAAACATTCATCGTTTTGCACAGGCTTACAATTGTTCTTAGAGTCTGAAGGTGTAAATTTATAAATATGCTTTGATGTACCTCTCTATCTTGCATTACGGTTTGTACAACCTAGCTGCACTATATTTATGTAATGTTTCTTCTATTATGGTTGTGCTCTATAAATAAATTGATTGTGGTTTGATTGATGTGAAGTGGCAATACAACCTGCTGCACCACTCTGCCACCGATATAATGTTTTTCCATTTGTAGGAGATTTTGCTTATGGCTCGTATAAGTGGTTTGGCAACCTGAAATCCTTTCATTAGGAGCAGTTATACCAGCCAACAGACAATTTAGAAATATAATTAAAGCACCCAATTACTTTAATCCAATATCCAAAGAATGATAATTTCTCCCCACTTTAATTTACATAACCATCTCAGGATTTGTTCTCATACACTTGTGCACACTTTTCTTGTCCTACAGTGAATAAAGTCAAGTAGACAAATTATTTGTGGACAGATTCCAAAGAAATCTCACCATTTTGTACAAATGCACTTTTAAACAGGCCAACTGGAAGCCTGATGAGACACACTATCTCCTGGGACAAAGAAGGTTAATATGACTTGTCTGCCTTTTTCTGTCTCTGATAATCCCAGATCATATTTACCACAGACACCATATGACTTTCAGCCTTACCTGAGCGACCATCATTCATACTTTGTCTGCTGCTGTCTCTAATGAGAATCTTAAAAGTGGAGAGATGTAGCAAAAGCCCATGTTTTAAAAAGACATTGAAAAATGAAGCCCCAGTTTCACCAGTCTCCAAAATAAAGCTCGGATCTGTGCTGCTCGAGGAGTTATCGGAGTCCTTTTAGACCTCGCCTGCTAATTTTGCTGGACCGCTGTGCTTCCTCTTATACTGCTTCAGATTACAGTATTAATAGTTTTAGGAAAGTATATACAAATAACTTCAGTGTCCTTGATTTTACATATCAAACGTCTCTGTGTATGACTGTGTGTGTGTGCCCTGCGATGGATTGGCACCCCGTCCAGGGTGAACCCTGCCTTGTGCCCGATGCTCCCTGGGATAGGCTCCAGGTTCCCCGAGACCCTGTAGGATAAGTGGTATAGAAGATGGATGGATGGATGGATGGATAGATGAATGGATGGACACTGTGTGTCCCTTTGTATGACAATGAGTGTTACTCATGTCCTTTTCAAACAAACTACTTGGGGCAATTTGCAAACACAGGGCATGCTGTGGTAACTCTATCACACACACACACACACACACACCTTTTTGGCACAAGGCGTACTGATGACAGACAGTGGGACAGAATCAAAAACACTCTCTTTAACATATTAAGACATTTACAGAACTCTCAGCACCATTCATTCTTTTTCAAAAGCACACTCGTACAGAATTCCTGTAGCCCAACAGAAAAGGGAACTCTGAAATCACCGTAATTCAAGTCTTATCACAGCTTGTCAGTCTTCTCCGAGTCAATATTTGCAGGTCTTTGAAATACCATTGCTTTTCACTAGAAATAGAAAATACAATCAACAACCTTTACATCTGCAATACTTGCTTACTATTTAATACAATTTGGTAGACTCACTTACAAAAAGAAACATACAATATAAATATGTAGCAATCCAACCATACAATCCTGAGCAGTTAAGGATTAAGGGCCTTGTTCAAGGGTTCCACAGTGACTCTGCCAGTGTTGGGATTTACAATCATTTGATTACAAGATCAGAATCTTAATTACAATGCTACTGTAATAAAATGCATAAATGGAATCCTTTTGATAAATAAGGACTAATGATAAATAAATGATAAATGATAAATATTATTTTGATAAATAAGGAAAGCACTAATGCATTTAGGTTCGTTCAAACTAGTAAAAACTCCACCACCACTTTTAATTCACTCCTTAGAAATCATAACCTTAGCAAAGTGAGTAATTCAACCTGCCTGACAGTACAGCATTGAATAGAGAGACATTGTGTCTTTCAGCTGGCTCCATCGGCCTCCACGTGTGCGCGCTGTGAATTCACACTGGCCTCGATGCCACACTTCACTCGTCACTTTATATAAGATTATCTAGCCTGCATTTAAGAGGTCTTGCAGCCAGTGCTTGCACACGTCTGGACTTTCAGTTATGTTATTGGTTTAGACACTGAGGACAATGTTCAAAAATATACTTAAATGTATTTAAGTAAATACACACACACACACACACACTTTTATTAAGCAACTATTTTAAGAAACTGTTCAATCAATGCTAGAAATTAATGGATTGTTTTCAAGTAAACATTAGAGTATAATTAATTTATCTGTAAAGAAGGTTTCTCAGTTGTACATGAGATCACACTAGTGTCTTTAGGCCACTTCTGTGTGTGTGATGGGATTGGAAAAGCATGCAGTAAATAATGGGCTGCTGTATTAGACTTCATTCAGGACGAATACTTGGTCTGAGGCAAATTGTTGGTAGTGATACTTATAGTATCTCTCAAAAGTGAGTACACCCCTCACATTTTTGTAAATATTTGATTATATCTTTTCATGTGACAACACTGAAGAAATTACA
>JANDJT010000206.1:22306633-22320129 GCA_024331685.1 Stegophilus panzeri | reverse complement strand
ATCCCTGCGCCGCTCTATGTGATTGGCTGTAAGTTTAGGAAGCGCTTAATTTGATCTGCAGCGGAGTTTTCTATGAGTGGAGGACGAACTTTAAATGTCAATATCGCAGTCGATCATGTTTATTTAATCGAGGGCAGTCAAAATCGTAATCGTGATCGATATTCGATTAATTGTGCAGCCCTACCTGAACCTATTTTATACATTCTTCAAAATAAATACAAATGAATACATTCCTTTCTCTTTATGCAGTGTGTTTAAGTGGGTGTTAGATGACACTACATTATCTGTTTGGTGTTACCCACTTGCCTTTTCTCATCAAAACCACACACACACACACACATTAGTTATTCTAAGTTGCACTTGATAAGGACAGTGACATGACTGGCGCGTTTCTCTAGCCAGGTTTCTAATTAGTGTGTTTGCAGTGATTTCTTTGCAAAGGCTAAGACTTGCAATGGCTTCTTTAATATTTTTAACCAACCTTGTCATGTAGATTGTACTGTAGTTAGCAACATATCTCTGAAGCATAGCTTTAATGTAGTTGAGACACCTTTCTGTAGAACAACTTAACTACATTTTTAAAAAATACTCTTGTTTTTGTATGTGTATAAATCCACAGATAGACATATTTCAGTTAATAGATTAAACATTACGTGATTTTGGTTTCATTGACGTCGTCTTCAGTAAGCGCTTTATCTTGGTCAGGGTTGTCCTATCCCAGGACCACTGGGATGAAGGCAGGAAAATATGCCCCGGATGGGACATCAGTCCATCTCAGTATACCACGCACACACACACACACACACACACACATCTACACACTCACTCACAACCAGGGCCAATTTAGCATAGCCAGTCCACCTACTGGCATGTTTTTTGGAAAGTGGGCGGAAAACTGGAGCACCTGCATGAAACCCACACGAGGAGAACAAGCAAAACTCCATATAGACAGTAACACAAGCTCAGTCCTTGGTTATTTTTTTTCTCCATTTCCTAAAAACAAGATATTGCCAAAGGCAGAACCAAAATAACTTTCTAGTTCATAGAGTTAAGAGACAACTGGAATGGTCAGTAAAATGGATGACAGTAAAGGTCAAGCCATTATAACGCTATTGTTAACCAACATGGAAAAGATGCTCAAATTAACAGTGATTAACACTGTTTGGTTTCTCCTCAATTTACAAACAAAATCTTCAATGATAAAAGGTTTCCCATTTTGTCAACAATTACCTGTGTACGATCAGAAAATGAAAGTATTTCTATTCGTTCGTGTGCTGGATAAGAAATAAAACAGCACAATGTTCGTTATGATGGAAAAAGCCCCAATAATTTGTTATTTACTTATTTTATTTTGTCTGGACTTGCAGTTACAATGAAAACAACTGAACATTAGTGTGTGTGTGAATGGGTGAATGAGACACAGTGTAAAGCGCTTTGGATAAAAGCACTATATAAGTGCGCCATTTGCCATTAGTGATTTCTTGCGAAGGTTAAAGAAGTGCAAACTTCTTTATCACTCTGCTCAGCTATTTCTTTTAGCACATACTACCAAACCAGTGTAATAAATGGTACATACCAAAACCACATTCAGTAAAGTGTGTACTACCTGACCATCCCCCAACCCTGTAACACACACATCCACACAGGTACTTACCCATACACAGAAGTGAACAGATGCACAGTCATGGACTGACCTACTTCTGCTCTTAGAGGAAATGTCATGTTTATCATAATCAGTAAAGGTGTGTATTTACACAGATGTTTGTTATGTGCATTTTATATACATCATCTCATTTTGTCATTCAGCGTCTTGGTTAGCCTGACATTTCCACGTTGTCTAGAGCTCCAAATCAGCACGAATAGGTTTGAAGTACCCAAAGGTCAGCAAATCAATACAAGTGAATATGTCAATGAGAAAGGGGAGGCTATGGCGACATGCCGGAAATGATAGAATTATCCACACATCCACAGATCCGTAGGTGTGTGTGTGTGTGCGTGTGTGTGTGTGTGTGTTTGTGTTGATATTTCTGCACATTTGTACTGGTGTGTAAATTGCCATTTCTTATCTTGAATCAGAAACCTGTTGGCTTCGCTGTGTGCAGAAAAATGAACAGTGAGCAAGTAGAGGACAGGCTAAGATAGAAAGTGTCCAATGCTGGAAAAAGGGGAAAAATAGTGCAGCAACAAAAGCAGAAGGTCTCCACCATAGAGAGAATAAGGTTGTATATATTTAGTTTCAGTAAGGCAAGAGGTGAATACCTCCGCAACTACATATTCATCCATCCATCTTCTGTACCGCTTATCCTACACAGGGTCGATCCCAGGGAACTCAAGGCACAAGGTGAAGGACACCCTGAACAGGGTGCTAACCCATCACAGGGCACAATCGCACACACATTCACACACTACGGACCAATCAGCCTGTTTTTTTACTTGGGGCGGAAATCAGAGTACCTGAACCCCCAAGAACATGCAAACTCCGGGAGAACATGCAAACTCCGGGAGAACATGCAAGCTCCACACACACAGGATGGAGGCATGATTCGAACCCCCAACCCCCATTTTTCCCAATTTGGTAAGTTTGACCCATTAGCTATCACACAACATCTACTGGAGAGGGTGAAGGCTAGTATGTGCATCTTCTGAGATACATGAAGCCAGCCACTGCATCTTTTCAAAATGCTCTGAATGCTCCATAATAAAGAAGTGAAACACATTCAGAGAAAAGTGCTATCTTACATCTTCTGCATTAATAAGTTCACATAAGCCCACAATTGGCTAGTGTTGCTCTAACTGACAGGGGAGAAAGAGTAAAGATATTCCTCCTGTCCTAAAATCATGGCCAATTTTACTCTCTTGGTTGATGCTTTTCCCTTGCGCCACTTGGTAGTCCACGTTTTTCTTATCTTTCTTTTCTTTTTTTCTTTTACAATTAAACAAACGTAATCACACAGAAGTTCACTGATTAACTGATCGAGTGTTTCAGCCTTACCTGTGAAGTCGCTCCCGTGTCTTTGTGTACCGTGGTGTGGGGGATCCAGTGAGCTGTCACTTTCTGTCCTCGCTCCTTCCGTGCTGAAACAAAGCCAAGATTAATTTCTTTAACCCAATAGAACGTTCATGTGAATTTTACGGATGCTCGTCTGTCTTTTCACAACCTATCTAGCATACTACATTTTGAAATAATAAACACCACTGTTCCCAATTACCAGGTGTATATTTATAAAAACATATTTGTGGCATATAGACAGACAGAAGGCTAACAGACTCACTGACAGGCACAGATTCATCCATACTGCTCATTAAAATGCTTAATTAACTCATCAGCTCTGAAATGAAACATAATGATAGACAATGGGTCAAAAAATTGCTTTCCATTAATTATGGACAATTAAGGGAAGTATGGAAATTATATATCATTTCATAATTGTCTCTTCGAATTGTGCTGGCTCGTGCAGTAAACATGACAGCTGAGACCTGGAGATCCTAACAAGCTAATGTTCAGTATTCTTTACAAGCCTTTCTGAATATCAGCAACTTGTGAAAGATGTCAACAGAAGGCAATGTTTGTGCCTAGGTTACCATGGTCTAAGGGATCTTTTCTTCTCTAGCTCTTTTGTCTGTCTTCCTATCTCAGTCATATTTAATGTGTGACTCATACGGCCAAGAAAAACACATAAACAGTCCTCCCCCTGTCTGAGCTCAGGTCTATCTGTCCGTTGCAGCTATTCACTCAGGGCTGTCACTGGCATAAATGTAAAAATATAAGATCATTACCTTCCTTGAAATAACCATTTACGGCCCGATCTGATGAAATACCACACCAACTTAAAAGATAGCGATGGAATTGATTGGAGAGAGGAGTGTGAATGTCTCTCAATATACATTTAATTTCTTTTATAATTTTTTTCATCTTTTTCTTCTGATCCTTAACATCCTCTGTTTTGTTCAGCCTGAAAGAAAATGGCTGCAATCTCTCATTCATATAGTATTGATACTACATTCATAGTTGTATCGCTCATAGCTTGTTCAGCAATACGCCTTGTCAAAAGTCAGAGCTTTTTGCCTCAATATGACCTGTTGCTTGCCAGACAATAATCCACAGACTCCATCACCATAGTATATGTGCGCTGCTGAGAAAACCATTTACCAAACTTAATAGGTATAAAATAAGCATTTGCCATGAGCTAACATGTGACACTATGCCACCAAAATACAGATCAAGAGAGAGAGAACTGAGAGAGAAAATTCAGAGAAGGCCAATGCAGGATTGGGGCAGCTGCTACTTAACAAAGAAAGAGTGAAAGACTGACCTTTCTCTGGCTGACACATCCATAACCCCCAGAGCAATTGATTGTGCACTAGATTCCACTGGTGATCTCTGAAGGAGTCTTACTCCTCTGGCCAGAATTTTCCATTACACATTTTAGGTAAAATTCAGTAATCCTTCTTCAATGAGGAAGATAAAAATGGTCTTTTTTTCTCCTTTCAGTGCCCCCTATGTACACTTCAGCAATCGCTATCTGTTGGATATTAATACCCAGATAACAAATGATCCAATCTCCTTTGCATTTACACTTGAAGTTCTAGTCATCTGCATGCTGTCTTCTTTATGGAAGCAGTCGACTGGAAGAGACTGTCTTCAACATTTGCATCTAATTGGCAATATATACAATGATAAGCCATGGTTGCAGCCATTGCAAATTTTGCATGGTCCTTTGGTCTTCTGGAATCAACTACAGGCTCTATTTTTGTGCTCACACAAGTGTAATAAGCCAGGTAATGACGGCATTTTGCCGTTTCTGCAATTTGTGGTTTCTATTTTCACAGTTATATATTAATGAACTGCAATGATGTGGGTGAAGAGGCACAAAATACTATGTGACATTCACAATGCACTGACTTAGTGAGGTTTTCAAACCTATTTTGGTCCAAAAGTGTGTGTTACCGCCTTCATTTCCAAGAGCCCCTCTTAGTGCAGACACTGGGATAAAATAGTGTTTTCCTGTCCGCAAGTACAGTGTTATAAATCTCGTCCCATTTCTTACAACCCAGTTTTGAGGATGTTTATTATTTACATCACTCCACTTCAACAGAAATAGGCCATTCACCCACTTAACACTAACTAATGCTAACTAACTAATACAACAGACTTTATTTTATCTAATAAACAGCTCACATTAGTGGCTACTAAAGGTGGATACTTCACATTTGTGACAAGTAAAGGACAATTCACACTCAAGGATTGTGCCATAAAAACACAAACCATTTGTTTTAACACACACAATACGCGCACACACACACACACACACACACACACATACAACTGAAGCATAACTTCCGTAGAAATCCATCTAAATCAATTAAAAAACATCACCCAGGTCCCAGATAATATTACTGCATTAAATTAAAATAGTGAAAACTGTATTTACATAACAGTCTGCAATATTAATGCTGTATGAATACAAATATCATTATCAGTCAATTTTGCACTTGTCAATCTCATCACCAAAATTTTTGCCACATTTTCACTTGCTTTCTCCTATGACCTTCATTTGATGGCCTGGTCACTAAAGATGATTTCAATATTATCAATATATATACAGTATGTCTACATAAAACTGTAAAACCACTCTGTTCTATACAAGGTGTACTCTAATGTGACCACTGCTATGATGTCCTCCTACAAAGAAAAGCTGGAAGCATCTGCATCTAATCCATGAAAGTTCCTTACCATTTCTTCTGTACTTCGTAACATCCTCCCAACCTCCTCCCCATCCCCACCCCCACAGAAATTTGGCTACCTTCGTTGATGAGAAGATCTGCCAATCTTTCCCTCCTACCCCTATTCCTACACTGCACTCTTCTCTTTTCTGATCTTGTTAAGACGTTTGTTTGTTTTTTGCTTTCTACAGAAGCAACCCTGAGGCTTCTCTTCTCTTTGTCCAGCAATCCTACCACCTGCCTGCTGAACCCTATCTCTTCCAGAATGCTCCTGAATATCTGGCAAGACTTCATCATTTCTATCGTAAACAGCTCAATAACATGTGGTCACTTATCTAACTGACAGCATGAGTTATGCCCACACTAGACAGCTCAGATATCAAGTACTAACATACTTCTCACCTTTCTTTCTACAATTCTTGTACATGCAGTACACAGTACAGTCAGTTGTTTCTCTTTCTTACCCAGAATGACCTCCAGGATCCAGACCAGTCTGGATTTAAAGTGGCATACTCCACAGAAACTGCCCTTGTGGCCGTTACTGAGAAGCTCCATGCTGATATAGAAGCCAAACTATTATCAATCCTTATCCTCATTGAGCTTTCAGCAGCCTTCAACATGGTCAATCATAAGGCTCCCCTGCCCATCCTGATAAGTCTTGGAATTAGTGGGAAACCATGGTAATGGTTTGCTTCTTACCTGAAAGAATAATCATATCAGGTGACATGGAACGGATCCACATCTGCTCCATGCTGACTCTCCACTAGTGTCCCATAAGTCTCAGTGCTGGGTCCTCTTTTCCCTCTATACCTTCTTTCTCTGTCAGGTAATATCCTCGCATAATTTTTAAAACCATCCTATCCTGCTAGACACTCATAGCCCACTTTTCTCTTTCAGGCATGTATGTGTCTGAACATATCCCAGCATGTCTGGTGGACATCTAGTCATGGATGACAGCTCATAATCTGAAACTAAACTCCAGCAACACTGAGCTGCTGTATATCCCTGTAGATGCATCCTCATATCAAGATCTTGATTCTCACTGGAGATTTATTGGGAATCTGACAAGGCCTGCTCTCAACAAACTACTATCATTCTGTTTTCATACCTCTTGGTCATACACGTTTTTCCTTTGAAACATCAGGAGGATTTCTCTCTGCCGAGGCACTCAAGCACTACTTTAGTCCCTTGTCATCTGAAGATTGTTTTGAATCTCTCTAAGTTCACCTACATCAACCCATTGATGGGTTCCCTACACTGGCTTCCTGTGGTTGCCTGCATTAGATTTAAACTACTCAAGCTTGCGTACAAAACCAAAAACGGTCCCCCACCTACCTGAAGGCACTTATCAAATCCCACTTTGCACCACAGGGAAGACATGACCCACCATCCTTCAAGATACAAAAAAAAATACATGTAAGCTGCTTTTCTGTACTGGCACCCAGGTGGTAGAATAAACCTCCCCAGGATGTCTGTATAGCTGAGTCACTGGCTGTCTTCAAATAAAGACCTCTTCACTAAGCATTTAAATGAGCACTAAAAAGAAACTTGACTTGTACTGTTTTGCTGCTTGTTGTACTAATTCCACTCTAACAGGGTTTTAGCTTGACAGTACTCTTAGATCCAAACCTATTTTTACTAGCATGAAGATACGTATATGTTAAAAAGCACTGCAACCCATTTGGGGCTGGCAAATGTTGTAAAAGTAATTGCAAGGTGTAAATTAGGGCATTTCTCTTTCCCTATGTGTCTGTTTGTCTCTTTTCTTTCTCTCTCATGGCTCTGAAAAAATAGTTCACATTATAAACTTTTTCTCAGCATATTTTGGACCAAAATGATGGTAAAGGCAAGTTCATGCTGAAATACGATGAAATTATAATAAGCTCAGCAGTGTTAGTTTTTACAGAAGTTCTTAACAAAAAAAAAAAAAAAAAAAAAAGCATGCTATTTCCAAGTTTTTGGGCAAAGCAACTGGTGAACTTGTGTCAGTTTTTGTCTCTGTAAAAATATGTGCACCAGTAAGCACAAATGAACCATATTTAAATTTACAAGTAGAGAAAATGAGTGGAAAAAAGTGAGAGCTTATTAAATGCATAAGGCAAGTGCATTATGATTACCTATTGATCAAAAGCACAGACTTCATTACACAACAATAAGATAAATGGACAGGGTTTATCCAAGACTCCACTCCCTGCTAGATCCGTTGAACATGACTTTGATATCAACTAGAGAGGACAAAAAGAGAAAGAAGAGAGAATGAGAGAGAGAGAGAGAGAGAGAGAGAGAGAGAGAGAGAGAGAGATGGCAATTCATGCTCTCATCTTAGCAGTTAATCATCAGCAGCTTTTCAAGCACTTCCTTTTTAGCATCCTCTATGAGGTGGCTGAACAACAAAAGCTGAGCTGTCTGCAAAACAATTGCTTCGCGCTTCTGTTGTATAGTACAAACAATTTACCTTACTATATGCAATCAGTCATATGCAATGACATAAAACAAAAACATAAAGCAAAAACAATATGAAAACAATTTCAAAGATGTGCTGCCTAATATGCGAACATGTCATATAGCATGGATTTTAATGCTGTTTTAATGCTGCATTAAGTACTGTATCAATTTGTGAGCTCTGGTGCCTGAGAGAATGGCCTGAATTAGGTATCATGAGTGGATGGCCTAAATCAGGCTTTCTGCAAAAGATGACCTGAATATAATTTGGTGTAAGAGGATGATCTAAGTGAGGTCTGATGTAGGAAAATATGCCCTAAATCAGAACTGGTGTGAGAGGATTGACTGAATGCAGTTTGGTATGAGATGATGGTTTTAATGAAGACTGGTCTGAGAGCCTGGCCTGAATGAGATTTGGTGCAGAAGGATTGACTGAATGAGGTTTGGTGTGAGATGATAACCGAATGAGGTTGTGTGTGAGATAATGGCCTAAGTGAGGATTGGTAAGAAATGATAACCTGAATGAGGTTTGTTGAGAAAGGGTGGTTTAAATGAGGTTTGGTATGAGTGGTTGTGATGAATGAGGTTTGTTGTGTGAAGATGGACTGAATGAGGTTCGGTGTGAGAGGATGGCCTTAATGAGGATTAGTGTGAGACAATAGCCTAAATAAGGTTTAGTGAGAGAGGGTGGCCTGAAAGAGATTTGGTGTGAGAGAAAGTCCTGAATAAGGTTTGGTAAGAGAGGGTGGCCTGGGTGAGGTTCGGTGTGAGAGACAATGGGCTGAATAAGGTTCAGTGTGAGTGGTTGGCCTGAATGAGATCTGGTGAGAGACAATATACTGAATGAGGTTTGGTGTGAGAGGATGCACTGAATTACTTACCGTACGACACCATAGCCTGAATGAGCTTTGGTGAGATTAGGGGGCCTTGAATTAGGTTTAGTGTGAGCAGTTGGACTGATTTAGGTTTAGTGTGAGCGGTTGGACTGAATTAGGTTTAGTGTGAGTGGTTGGAATGATTTAGGTTTAGTGTGAGTGGTTGGACTGAATTAGGTTTAGTGTGAGCGGTTGGACTGAATTAGGTTTAGTGTGAGCGGTTGGACTGAATTAGTTCCCGTACGACACCACAGCCTGAATGAGGTTTGGTGAGAGAGGATGGCCTGAATCAGGTTTGGTACAAAAGGGTGGCCTGAATGAGGTATGGTGAGAGTGGAAAGCCTGAATGAGATTTGGTGAGAGAGGATATCCTGAATGAGGTTTGGTGAGAGAGGATATCCTGAATGAGGTTTGGTGAGAGAGGATATCCTGAATGAGGTTTGGTGAGAGAGGATGGCCTGTATCAGGTTTGGCACAAAAGGGTGGCCAGAATGAGGTATGGTGAGAGAGGAAAGCCTGAATAAGGATTGTTGAGTACTGCTTGAATGACGTGTGGTGAGAGAAGACAGTGTAAATGAGCTTTCGTGAGAGTGGGCGGCCTGAATACGGTTTGGTGTGAGCGGTTGGACTGAATTAGGTTTGGTGTGAGCGGTTGGACTAAATGAGGTTTCATGAGTGTGGGTGACCAGAATGAGGTTTGGTAGGAGAGGACGGACTATGAGGTTTGGTGTGATATAATGCTGACACGATGAGGTTTGGTGCAAGAATTCAAAAGGATAAATTGGATGAAATTGTTTAATGAAGATTGACTGAATCTTTAACTGTTTCCTGGGTCCATACTGACAGATCACACTGCTTTTGTTCCTCAAAAAAAAAAAATTATCCTAGACTTATTTTTCTCTATTTATCTGCAGCACAACACTTTGTCTTTTTTGTCTCTGGTCTTTGTTTCCTTTTCACTATTTCATTATATCACCTCCTTAAGCACTATTGGAAAAATGCTGGTATACCCATAATCTAGTCTGTCTAATTCAGTTTTCACTTTCAACTGTCAGCAGAGCTATCAGAAAACACAATGCCACAGTCTGCACATCCAACCATACTAAGAAATAAGAAACACACGAACAGTTATTAAAACAAAGTTCTTCCTTTGTAGAACAATTACAGTTGAATATGTGAATATGTATGGTAAATACACCACACACAGGTTCTGTGATGAAAAGGGATTTCAACACACTGTAAAATAATTGAAACTGAAAATGGAATGTTATGGAATATTCATAAAAGACTGCACTTCAAAACTGGTAAACCAAAAGAAGACTTCATGCAAAGAATACTGTAACAATATCACTCATACAGTGACAGCTCTCACACGGCACATCTAATATCTATTGTCTGAGAGGGTTTATGTAGTCATTATCTTGAGGGAAAAGTGCCATAGGCCAGCAGCTAATGGAACATTCCAGAAATTAGGGGCTTTTTAGACGTACTGATGAAACCCCCCCAAGTCATCCATCTTGCTTCTCATCGCATAAACATTAGGCATATCAATGAGCAATGGCACCATAGCTAACCGGAGCACCAGAGAGCTCTATGGGAAGACTGCTGAAAAGCTTGACTATTTATTCTGTTTAGCTCTGTAATGCTATGCAAATGTATCAACTAAAAAAAGCCATGAACCTGAGCTATTATTATAAATGTGCTTTGCGGTCAATGGAAAATAGAGAGGGAATAATATATGCCTTATTTTAAAACATGTTGGTAATGGCTTTCTAGCTCTTACTTTAAGTACAGCACATACTTGTGTCTGTATAAGGGCACTTGTCCTATTTTGAAATTCCTCTTGCTCCAGAATAGCAAAGTATGCATGCAGAGAGCGCTGAGCTCTGTAAGGCCTCACTGAATGAGTCAGAGCAATGTATCGCTAAAAATCCAACTGCATAGCAATCCTATGAACAAGTTCTTGAACAAAAGAACTCCTTCTAAAAGGTGCGTCACAGCATTATCAACCTTTTGATAAGCATCATTCTTGTGATCTCTGGCTCATCTCAACATGCTGAGAAGAAAGAGCTCCAGATGCCTTGTGCAGTAATTACTGTGAACAGTGTAAAGTAATATTCCACGAAGCATTCTAGGCTTACGCTAACCGAATGCTTAACAGATACAACCTTTTGTAGGTGTGGTCCGCAAGCATGACGGATAACATCAGATAGCCTTGTTACAAATGCATTAAAAGGCAGGCACAGAACTTCGATTCGAGTCCCAGAGTCCCAGGTCAAATTTCAGGGAGTTGTAGTTTATGTACAGTGTTGAATATGTCAAACAGGAGGCAAACTTGTATCATGAAATGAACAGGACGGGTGGGAATCAGTGACCAGGTTCTTGAAATTGAGAGTAGGCACCACAGAGGGAGTGTAGCAACATACATGGAAAAAGCCTGTAAAGTACAGTATAATACCTGGCTCATATAGCTCACTTATAAATATGGAAACATTAGACAAGATCTCGAAACTAATTAAAAACAACTACTGACTATTTCATGCAAAAAAAAGGAAAAACAATGGCTACTGCTTACTATACACCAATCAGATACTGAGTATTGGTATCAATATTGAACATTGGATTACAGGGCTAGCTTGATGGGGAAATTTGGGTTTGAAACCCTCCTGAAATATTTTATGACTGTTCCAAATGCTTGTGAACATAACACACATACAGCATGTCAAATAACATTGCTAGACACAGTAATTGCACTATATTGATGTTCATAAAAGGTCAAGAAATTGTCATTAAGATCTCTTAGTGCCTCTTAGTTTGTTTAATCACATTTAAATTGCCACCAACTGAATGGTAAGAAACTGGATTATCTGATTGTGATCATGCATTTTTCCTGTTTCCATTTGGAAACTACTAGCCAGATATCTACCCCCTGAGCTTGTGGATATCAAGGTGAAATCTGATAAACTACTCAAGGTCTACAGCAGGAAGAGAAAAAGACGGTTAAATCTGGTTTTATGAGGTATGATTTTAGTCTTCCCCTATTACCAACATTTTATATCCAGTGGAACTGCCACAAGGGTATTTTATTTCCTATTAATAATTAACATTATTAACATTATTTAGAGCATCCCTTAAATAATTTAATTACCAGTAGTGGCTCAGTGGTTAAAGGCTCTGGGTTACTGATCAGAAGGTCAGGAGTTCAAGCCCCAGCACAGCCAAGCTACCACTGTTGGGCCCTTGGGCAAGGCCCTTAACCCTTAACTGCTCAGGTGTATAAATGAGATAAATGTAAGTGGCTCTGGATAAGGGCATCTTCCAAATGGCATAAATGTAAATGTACCAATTCTGAATAGCAGCATCACTTTTACTACTGTCTGGCAGCCACCCAAAATGCAGGAATGGTGCACACTTATCAGTTTAGTTGTACAGATCATGCTGTAATTTTATTTAGCATATTTCCTCATCCCCCCAAAATTAATTCCAAATCCAGAACTTTGAGTATCTAAATGGATTTGACATATTTCCCAATCTATAGAAGGTCACTATGGCTAGTACCATCGAGTTAAATTGAATAAGACATTGACTGAATGTAAACTTTAGGCTGAGAGTATCTGACTGGGGCGACATGGTGGCACAGTGTGCAGCGTTTCAGCCTCACAGCTTCAGGAAGTCTGGTCTGATCATGATCTCAGGTTTGTTAATAGATGTGAATGTGTCCGTGTGTGTGTGCATGGTGCCCTGCAGTTGAGTATTCCCACCTCACGCTAGGTGTTCTTGGGACAGGCTCTGGATCTAAAACTACCCTGACTCGGATATATACTCAGCAAAAAAAGAAACGTTCCTTTTTCAGGAGACCGTATTTTAAAGATAATTTTGTAAAATCTAAACAATCTTTACATATATTTATCGGAAAGAGCTTAAACAATGTTTTCATGCTTGTTCAATGAACCTTAAACAATTATTGCACCTTAAACAATTATTGCACCTGTGGAACAGTCCTTAAGACACAAACAGTTTACAGGCGATTAAGGTCACAGTTACAATAACTTGGGACACTAAAGAGACCTTTCTATTGACTCTAAAAAACATCAGAAGAAAGATGCCTAAGACTGCAGATGTGGCCAGAGCAATAAATTGCAATGTCTGTAATGTAAGATGCTTAAGACAGTCCTACAGGGAGACAGGAAGGACAGCTGATCGTCCTCACAGTGGAAAATTACATGTAACCGTGTGTCCCTGAGATGTGATCGAGAACTTATAAATGCCTTTTTGGAAGAGTGGAGTAACATCTCACAGTAAGAACTGACAAATCTGGTGCAGTCCATGAGCCACCAGATACTGACTGTTACTTTTAATATTGACCCTCCCTTTGTTCAGGGACTCATTATTCCATTTCTGTTCATCAAATGTCTGTGAAACTTGTTCAGTTCATCTCTCAGTTGTTGAATCTTT
>JANDJT010000206.1:22284960-22301257 GCA_024331685.1 Stegophilus panzeri | reverse complement strand
CGCCCGCATGACTCACACACCCACTAGAAAAAGAGTTGTTTATTATTATTATTATTATTATTATTATTATTATTATTATTGTTGTTGTTGTTGTTGTTATTATTATTAGTAGTAGTAGTAGTATTAGTATTATTATTACTTAGTAAGTTATTTTTTTCTATTTTTATTCAGGTAACACTTTATGATTGCATGATTATTTATCTGGTGTCCCTGGTGATAGTGGGCACGCTGTTAGGAAGAGAGATAGAGATGTTCGTGCTTGACTGGTCTTTCATCATGAAAAGGTCAAAGCCATCAGGGGTTCAGTATCGCAAAAAAGGGGGATGATAAAAAGAAAGAGAAATATAAAGGTATGTGACTAGTTGTCTATGGACGGTAAAGATCTCTTTTGCCACCCATTAGCACTCCATCATGACGAGCACAACACGTTCACAAATAATATGCTGTCCTAGCAAGAATTCCCCATGTGTTAATACACATTTAAGCATTTGAATATTAACATAATAAATATGGATTTTTTTTTAAAATGCTCTCAAAAAGACGGTGATCAGAAATGAATGTTTACTGTATACTGAAGATATAAACAACTGCAATCTGAACAGAAAAAAAAATTATAAAAGTTATCGTACATGAATATTTTCAATAATTATCTTGTGCTGTAAATGTATAACTAACTGCCGTTACAGTCAGACAGGCTTTGTGATATGGGTATGTGGTGTAGATGAGAATCTGTTCATGTATGCTGTAGAGATTTAGATTTATTATACAAACAGTCATGACAGATTGGTGATTTGGCACCAATAGGAATCTCGCCTTAACCCTCTCTGCTCCAGGGGTGTCATATCATGGCTGACTCTGTGTTCTGACCCCAGCTTCCTAACAAGCAGGGATATGCAAAGAAAAGATTTTCAGTGTACTGTAAAGTATATGTGAAGAATAAAGTCTTCTTCTAAAACAGGCTAATAATAAATACAATGTATTGTAACAACAGCAACAAAAAAAAAACATACGATGCTTCATGGACCTTATTTTCAGAACCACTGCCCTAATGCACCATAGTAAAAGTATGACAGTAACACAATTTAAGGTTTTTTTTTTTTTTTTTAACCATTTTTTTAACCATAGTTACCATAACATACCACAGTAAAGTCATGGTTGTACCATGGTTTAGAATTTGAACATAGGAATTATAAAGTACTCACTGGATAATCATTCATTCGTTTTCATGGACTGTTCTATTGTGAATAAAACTGTGTTAAACAAATGATATTAGACCAAGTTAACATTAGATCATGGAAATGCATGGATGGTCTGCTTGCATCTTTATGAATTGCTTTGGGTTTATGCAAGTAAATTACAACGTTCTAATGAGTCAAGTCATTTTCATTTTAAAAATCCTACAGTGTGATGAAATACAGTGCCTCCTTCTCACATCACAATATATAAAGAACACTACAGGGTCTCTGTACCGAGTGATAATAGCACACAGCAGAGAGCAATGTGTGAAATCACAATTTCAGCGGAATGATAAGTGCAGAATGGAATACACAGTAAACACACAGAATAGTAATTCTATGGTGTAAATTATTGTGCTGAACAATAGGAAGGCATAACATGTGCTAATAACTGCAAAATGACATCCTCTGTGTATATGTGATTCTTACATTTAAATTTTTTGATGTGAGATTGTGTAGGAAAAATAATACAAGCATATACAGGAGCATGCTGTGGAACAACCAATCGTTTTACTTTAAAGGGCCCATTAGCAAACTCTGTTCTGTTTTATCCGTGGTGGAAATATCTCATCTGACTTCATTAAATGTAGAGTTGTAAACACATTGAAATGGCTAAATGTTAACCTTTTTATGCTGAACAATTCCCCCTTATCAAATTTTAGGAATGTCAAGAGAACTGGCCCAGTTGATTTTAGATCATTAGTGAAAAGGCAGAGTGTGTTAACACCTCATTTATCATAAACATAAGTAAACAAAGCAACCATCATTGATCTTAGTTGCCATGAGTTACATATATAAAAGCCATTAGGCCTGGGTGAAGTTAAGGTAAATAGGCTGGAGACTGGATTATCAAATCAGAGCTGCAGATTGTATTGCATTATGGCTGTTAGACTAATGCAGTAGGAAACCTCTGATCTCAACTCTACACAATGGTTTAGTTTAACTCTAATACGGGACTATAAAAGGAGCCTAAATCGACACATCCCTCCAGGGACTTCTTAAAGCCGAAGTCTGGGCATAAACTAAAAATAGTCCACAAAGTTCACAGTTCACTTTACAAACATGTTCCACACTAACGTATGCATTTGGCTTTTAAGCTTTAAACCATTCAGTGTAATTGGCTATTTGTACACTGTAAAACATTTCAGGTGTTTAAACTTAGAAACGAAAGTTCACCTCCTGCCTTAAAAGCCTGAATAAACTCATCTTGAAGATAACCTTTGTTTCAACTCAAAAAGTTATGTTTTACATAAGTTAAGACAATGGATTACTTTAAGTTTCATTTTTGAAAATGTATTAAACTTCAGGAGTTCAATATCCAAAACATGTCAGTTGGAGTTAAAGAGAAGAAATAAGTTCACATAACTTTAATGGGACTATCATGTTTTACAGTTTGAGCATAGACCATACGAAAACTGATTGTTTTAGACATGCTTATTAGGAATTTCATTACTTCACTCTATGAAACAGTAAAACTATAGTGTACCAGGCTCTAGTAATGTTTAGCAAATGTAGTAAGGACTTTAGTAGTACAGGTAGAGGTAGGAAAAGATGTTGCAAAAGGTCCAGAAACAGAATATTCCAGATAAAAGACCTTCATCGTGTAAGCAATATATCTGAAATCAATAGATGTTTAAAGCTGAACATTTATTCCACTGAAGTTTACTTCACTTCATTACCACTGCAGCATGCTAACCAAAAATATCATTAATGTTATGCCCTTTGCTTTTGAAATGTTTCAACACTGCAGATGAGATCTCTCTCAGTGGTTTCCCAGTGGTTAATGGTCTGGGCTGTCGATGAAAAGGTCACGAGGTCATATCTCAAGCACCATCCAGCTGTCATTGTCACTGGGCCCTCAGCTACTCCAGGGTTGCTGTATCCTGGCTAACTTCTTAACAAGTTTGGATATGTGAAGAATTTCACTGTATATACGATGATAAAGGCTGTCTTATGGTCTCTGATGTACAGTCGATTGCATCTATTGAACATTTCATTCTGCTTTCTTCTACACCTCATGATATCTGAAATGTCATGATTTCTCTGGAGACTTTTACAACCACTATTATAGACACTTTCACATGTGGAAGACTAGAAATCAAGCCCAAATGATTCAAAACAAACAAACATACATACATTAAAATATACTCTTTTAAACACTTTAGCAATAAATAAATTAATTGCATTTTGAGTCCAAACTACGTGTGGAAAGATTTTTAACTGGCCGTGGGTGACATCTAGTGAGTATTCAAGAATATTGCACTCCAGTAATTGCTTTATCCTAGTCGGGGTCGTGGGAACTCTGGGTGTGAGGCAGGAGAACAACTTGGATGGAATGCAATGATGTTACAAATCTATTCTCCCACTCCCAAATGAATGACATAAAATGATATATAGACAAGATGAGCAATCATGATCAAATAGAATAACTCAACTGTCTTGAACAGACTGTAGAACATATGTTATACACAAAGTGAGAAATATGAAGCACAGTCAGGGGGTTCATTTTATATATATATATAAATTCATAATGAAAAAATTAGATAAAATAAAAAAAATCTTTCCGTCCAATAAATAGTCACCAAATATTATTGTACACATTTATATATTCAATATATTACACATATGTCAGGTGCAAAAAAAAATCCCTGTAGTTTTTGTAGTAATTAGAAGACATCTAATGTATCTAATGTATCATTTATTTGATCCATGCCACGATCAAGTCACGAGTCAGTCTCATTCTGGTGATTGATGTGAACATTAACTGACGCTCTTGACCTGTATCTGCAAGATTTTATGCGTTGCGTTGAATTGCTGAGACATGATTGGCTGATTAGATAACTGCATGAATGAGCAGGTGTACATATGTATATATTGAGTATATATATACTGAGTGTATAAGTGTACTGAAGGTGTAGAATTTATTTTACACTTAAAAGGATCCCTGGCTATAAAAAAAAAACAAAAAAAAAACTGTGAGGACCCATGATCTATGGAATGATTTATGTAGCTATGGAATTGTGAAATGAAATGAAAAAGGACATTATGAAGTGAAACCCGTTATTATGTTGAAATTAAAAATAAATAAATAAATAAATAGATAGTTAGTGTGAAGATGAGAATGATGCAGTATAATTTCATAATAATGAGTTATTATAAACGTATAAAAATTCTAATTCTAAATATTTATTTGGCACATATATTTATTGCTGCATTTCATCGTTTTATTATTTTTTTATGCATATGCATATGTATTTGTGCGTTTCTTTAATTGAGACTGAAACGGCATCCCATACTGTTCTACACTCTGGGAGGTGTGGAGACGAAGTGGAGGTTCTCCGGGGCGCCAGGGGGCAGTGATGAGTCTCTCTGCGGCTCACTCATAAACTCTACCTCTGTGCTGCTGCGGCCGGAGTAGAGGTTAAAAGCTAATAAAATAGCGAACAGCATGACTTGTTCAATCTGGTCGTATAAAGCTTACTATAGTTATAGATTGTCTAAATAGGGTATCAGGTTTGATATTTAGGCTGAACTGATCAATAAAACATGACTGCCAACGAAGAGCAGGAGGTAAGCGAGTGTGTTAGCATTGTGGCTAACAGGTTAACGTTAAGTATATGCTAAGAACCCTAAATGAACTTGTGTGAGGTGTGGGATGTGTAGGCCTTCAGCTCTTCGTTTGGGCTGGATTTGTGTGTTTATATGTTGTTGACTTGAATAATATGTTACGCCTAAAACAGAACCTTGTGGGACTCCATTTTGTACTTTTTAATCTCTGAAGAATTTCCGTGAGTGCCCACATATTGTAATCAGTCTGTTTAAAGTGCACCTATTATGGTTTTGTAAACATTAGCTTTCATGTAGTGTGTTATGTAGCTGATTGTGAGCGTAAAAATGTTAGCAAAGTTTCAAAAATCAAAGCGCACGACAAACGGAGTTATTGAATCCCCAAAGAAGGAACCGATTCTGAACAGCTGAAGCGAGTCGTTAGTAATTCCAGATTTACTTCCTGTACAGACGTAGGTTTGTAACAAAAAGCCCCGCCTCTGATCTTCATTGGCTGCTCGCTGACCGCTGTAGACCAATCACAACCAATCAGAGAAGAATATGCTCTCTGAATGGAGGGGTTTAGAATGAATATTTTAAAATGGATCATTTAACGAGTCGCTTGTGACACTGGGGGGAAAGGGTCGTGCTGAAGTTTAAATTATGAGTACATTAGTGTTTTTTGACACATCTTTTGAATGAGACTTTTAAAACAATTAGGCACGTTTCAAAACCATAATAGGTGTGCTTTAAAACTAGAAAAGAACTTGCCTGTCTAACCAAACCATGTTTTCATGCTTGTCCATGGTAAATCTTGTCAGATGCAGCACTCAAAACAGACAGAACTGAAACAGAAGCACAGCCACAATCTGACACAAGCCGGAGGTCACTGAGTGCTTTAACCAGCGCTGATTCTCTATGATGCTTTTAGAAAACTCTGCAAAAGCCCATGCTTGTTATTACTATGTAGCTGTTGGACAAAAGCATTCTTTATAAAGTCTCATGTCAAAAAAGGCATGTTTTAGAGATCAGACAGGACAAAACCATGGAAAAGTTCTTGTTATTGTGTGTCTTGGTATAAGGGAATTTTAGCCGTTATGGTCTCTCTTTCCTCACTAAAGAAGTTTGAGAACTCATCGTTATTAATATGTGGAGGAATTCAACGTGATCAAATACACCGATCAGCCATAACGTTAAAACCACCGCCAGGTGAAGTGAAAAACATTGATTATCCTGTTACACTGGCATCTGTCGAGGCGAAACAGTACGTGTGAGTTCTCAAAGTTGATGTGTTGGAAGCAGGAAAAATGGGTAAGCATAATCATCTGAGCGACTGTGACTAGGGCTAGATTGTGATGACTAGACGACTGGGTCAGAGCCTCTCCAAAACGGCAGGTCCGAGCTGTTTTGATGGCACACTTAATAGTTAATTAAATACGATAATGCTAAAACTGATAGAGCTGGTCTAGATCTCATCCCTGGTGCGACATGTTGAGGAATTGAGGTGTAATGGCCCTGGTAGGTGATTAGGAAATATTTGTTTCTTACTAATGTTAGTTCACTTTTCTTGCAGATGGAGTTGGAAGCCCTGCGTTCAATTTACGAAGGGGACGAATGCTTCAAAGAGCTGAGTCCCGTCTCCTTCCAGTTCAGGGTAAATGCATACCCTGTGTTATTATTAAGGATGGTGCTATTGTGTAAAACAGAAGGTAGTTGCTTTAGGCTGATGTTCAAAGGATTTTGCACATCATCTCGTTTGAGAAAAGGCTCCCAGAAATTTGACTGGCAAACGAGTGCCAGATTATTCAAAAGGCATGGAACAACTTAAAGCATTCAAGCCCCACACACACATTTCATAATCCCAAATAACAGAAAGTGTCATAATGTGGCTGGATGATAACACAGTAATAGCTTGTAGTAGATGTGATGCAGTGTTTTGGACATACATAATGAGTCCAGTATTGATCAGTATACTGTGTATTCTTTTCGTGAAGGTAGGATGCATATATGTATGTATGTATTTATTTATTTTAGAAATTTCAATTGTTGCTGAGATTTATCATGTTGAACAGGAGGAAATGGTACATGGTTTGCACTTATATAGCGATTTATTTATTTATTTGTTTATTTCTTTTATTTTTATTTTTTTTATAAATCTTAACGGTTCTACAAACCACTTTACACTGGTTCTCATTCACACTCTCACACACAAATGGTAGCAGAGCTGCCATGCAAGGCGCTAACTTGCCATCGGGAGCAACTTGGGGTTCAGTTTATTGCCCAAGGACACTTCGGCATGTGGAGTCATGTGGGCCAGGAATCGAACCTCCAACCCTAGGGTTAGTGGACAACCCGCTTTACCAACTGAGCAAAAGCCACCCAGGAACACCTTCTGTGTTTTACCAATTGCTTGTTCACGTTCCTTTTGCTCTTCACAACAACTTTTGAAATTTGATCATACGCATGTAATGTAGGAAGAAATTCTGTTGTAACAAATATGCGTAGCTTCTAAACTCTTCTATGTGTACAGTAAGTGTATATGATCTATATCGTGTTGGGATTCGTCCATAGTAACATAGAGGACAGTAATCAACAATGCGGTGGTATGATGCAGCCTGACACAATGTAGATTATTTTCCTACGATTGCTACGATATTTTGCTAAAATTCCTGCAGTGTTTTATCCTCGTTCTACAGCAATTTGCCAACAATTACATATTTTTAAAAACCTATTAAGAGCATACTCTTTATTCGTCGTTAGTTCTGTGTAATGTTGTGGAACATCTGCGTGGTAAGTTCGTATAACGGGAATACGAATGATTGTTCCTTCACTTGCCTGTCTTTTTCGAAGAAGTCCAAACTGTGCCTTGTAGTTGGGCTTGACTGTCTGAGCTGTTCTGTTCTGTTCTAGAAAATCAATCAAAAACCTTCTGGTCAATCTGAATCAAGAATCCAACAATGCTGCAATATATTGCATCGCATAACAGCTCTGCCTGTGTTTTTCTGCAGATAGGAGACCTTAATGAGACAAAATCATTCCTGCTGGATGTCTCATGGCCAGAGACGTATCCTGAAACTGCACCTCAGATATCCTTAGATGCCTTTTTCAACAACCGAATGTAAGTAAGCACATCAAATACAATAAAAGCCACAGCAGTCTTTTGTTGTACCGATATTTCACACGTGAAACTCGTACCCTTTCTGTGGGCACTTTACAAAAAAACAACAACAAAAAAATAGATAGAATTGCAGTTCTGTTGAGTTGTCACAAAGCCCAACGGGATAATGCAAATCATGCGAAGCTTTTTAAACAGAGACTATGCATGAAGCAAGGGAGCGGCTATCTTTGTGTTCGCTCCACAGTCTCAGACTGTTAATCTGATCTTTGTTGAACTTTAGCTCTCCAGAGACCAAGCAGTTAATAATCTCCAAGATGCATGAGCAGGTAGAGGCGAACCTGGGCAGTGCCATGATGTACACTCTGTTTGAGTGGGCCAAAGAGAACCAGGAGATGCTGATGGAGAATCACCAGCCTGTAGTGTCTGCTGTGGTCAGTGCAACAATACAGCTGCTGTCCAACACGGCATTTAAAGAGATCATGCTGTTTAACGTTAAGCCAGAATCAATTTCCTGAACTGTTTCATTTAGACCCTGACTTCTACCAGCGATGTGAACAGTCCAGTCTCCTCCAGTAAGAAAAAGGAGAAGAAAGAACAGCTCACAAAGGCACAGAAAAGGAAAATGATAGGAAGAACTGGTAGGCCTTCATACTTCTGGATCCATAAAGACATTTCACGTTAAACATGAGAGTTCGTCACGACAAGATTTTATGTTGGCTTGACAAAGACGGTCTGAAAGTTTGAAACTGCTTCATAAGCTTGAAGATAGTTGACAGACAGACAGGCAGACAGACAGACAGTTACTGGTAGAAAGATAGATGACAATTGATGGAGTGAGAGTGTTGGTAGTAGAAAGACAAGGAGTGAGAGAGTGATGCAGGTAGATTGATAAAAATATGGAGAGAGTGTCTGTGTGTGCTACTGGTAGATGGATGGATGGATGGAGAGAGTGTATTGCATTGATTGAGACAGATGAAGTGAGAGCCTTTGTTACAGGTACATTGACAGTGAGAGGGAGAGAAGAGGGGCTTCAGGCCTTGTTCACACAGGTGTTGGAGAGTTTTGACAGTTGGAGTTGGAAATCCAGAGTATGGCTGCAACTAAGATTATTTTCATAATCTATTAATCGGCCGATTATTATTATTTTTTGATTAATCGGAGGGGGGGCAAAATTTCAATACCCTTTTTTAAAATTTAAAATAAAATCCTCAAACTGAAACTATAAATATATACTTCAGACTGATAATTAATCTACACCTAAATTTATAATAAAAAAAAAAACAATTTTCACTGCATCTTAAGGTTTCTGTTCCTCACTGCATATTGTTTTACTTTTGTTTACTTGGATTGTAGAGTTTTAATTAGGCATTACAGATCTTATTTGCGCTACACTGTTGATCACCGCGTCTACATTGCGAGTGAGGAGCAACGTGGCCTCGTTACAAACGGATCACTCCAGTAATAATAAACGACAGAATTTACACTGCAAGTGCGAATAAAGCATATTATGATAATAATCTTGAATTAAATTAAACGTTTTAAGTAACTCACCCAACCCCTTGCACACAGTTGAGCATTTTGGATATAACCATAAGTTTGTGCTCGTGCATCACTGTCGTGCTTCCGTGCTACACAAGCTCCACTTTGTAAAGTTTGCAAGTTACAGTCTTCTTCATGGCATTCAATATAAAATGCCCCCCTGCCTTAGAGGTCGCACACTTTTTCCCGCTGTCATTTGACGATTACGCCTCTGTCTGATGCTGACTGGGGTCATGTTTGGTATAAAAGGTAACACTGGCATAAACAGTCAAATGAAGAAATTCATTGTTGTCGACTCTGGGTATCTGCTAAAGCTAGCGGCGTCATGTTACATACGTTTGATGTCATGTGCCATCAACTGGGAAACTGCTTATACTTCCGGTTAGTAAAAAGACGTCCATTTGAGACGATATTATCCTTCTAAAATTCAAACACTAGATTGTAAAGTACATAGTGCATAGTGTAAGTACATCATTTGGGACACAACTTTGGTTTGTACACTCTGCCATATTTCTGATGCATGTTTTCAGAACAGAAGTAATGTCCCTCGTGCCGCGCGCAGACCGAATAATCGATAATGAGATTCGTTGACAACGATTTTCATACTCAATTATTATCAATTAGCTGTTGCAGCTCTAATCTTCAACATTCCATCAATGTACCTCTATGGGAGTTTTGGTGATCGTCTGCTATGGGAAAACCGTCTGTCCCAACAGTTAAAAAACAAGCAAAAAAAAGTATGATGAGATGGAATAGCCTGAAGGACTGTGCTGAGTTTGTGAATGCGGTTTGAAAGGTTATAACAGTTATAACGAGTTATAACAGTCCAGATGTTTCAATGGAAGTCAATGGGAATTTTGGCTATTTTGAGCTTCCGTAACGGGAACACTGCAGTTCCAATCAGCTTTAGGAGGAGTAGTGTTTAGAAATTTTGGGTCTCAGAAGAATAATTATAAGTTTAAACAGCAGAACTTTGTCAAGCCAACATAATTATTTACATCTTACATTACCAATGGAAGATGTGTAATCCAAATGCAATAATTTGATTTCATATTTTATCGAACAGATAACAAAGGTGAATTGCCCAGAGGTTGGAACTGGGTTGATGTTATCAAGGTAATTTGATCACTATAAACTAACATCATGAGGGAATGAGTTGTGGATTAAAAACGAACCTGCTGATTTGTGTTGTTTTCTCTTGTTTATATACTGCTGGTTTCTTCCTCTTTCAAACAGCATGTAAGTATGCTTTTAAACTTAATTTTTTTTAATAACAAATATATAACGGTCCTAGTGTTTCTTCATGCTTTCACACTGCCATGTGTTTAATGGCTAATCTCTATGACAGCTGAGCAAAACAGGAGGAAAAGAGGATGGCTAAAGGAACCGCTCCTGAACATCACATATTGAAGGAGAGCCAGATGGACTGATGGACAAGGAAAGTCTACCGTGACTTGTTTTAAAGAAAGTTGAAATGAGATAAACTGATGAAGCTGCTGTTTGTTTGTGATGCTGAGGCACATGACATGAGCATAAAATATATCCTCTGCCAATTAATACCTCCTTGTAGATTCACAAAAGTGACCACAACAACGAGCACACGCTGCGTGAACAAGAAGAACGCAACAAAGTGTGTCAAAAAGGGTGTACTGAGGGCAGACTCTGCTCCTGTGTCTTCATATTATGGGGCTTTTTTGACGCAGTTACAGGTCAACTAAACAACCGATTGATTTGTATTGAACAGAACGTGTGTACAAAATGGCAACATTGACAGTTTATGGAGCATTGTGATTTGATCAGGTGAACCTCAGTTTGTATTTGTACCAGTTTTTAGCCTGTTATTTTTCTTCTTTCTGTTATTTATTGTGCATATTTTTTGACACAATATAAAAATCTTTTTTTTGAAGGTTTAATGTGTGTCTGTACTTACTTTATGTGAAGAGCAAAGAGATTGAGTGTTTTATTAAAATGCAGGTTATAATGTTTTGATTTTGGTCATTAGATGCATCGCATATTTTTGCAAACAATCTAAATGTCCTACTATATGAAGGAAAAGTATAATCTAAAAAGTTACGACAAGTTTACAGCAAGAGTGTTGAGTTATACAGTTAGCATTAATTGCCCAATGCAGTTGTTTTCAGGCCCCTTTAATAGCAAAACCTGTACATCTGTACATTCATGCAAAAATCCAACCAGCCAATTGTGTGGCAGTAGCACAATGCATACATTCATTGATCATGTAGATACAGGGCAAGAGCTTCGGTTAATGTTCACATGAAACATCAGAATGGGGAAATGTGTGATCTCTTTGATGTTGACTGTGGCAGGGTTGTTGGTGCCAGATGGACTGATTTGAGTATTTCAGAAACTGATGATCTGGGTTTTTCATGCACAACAGTCTCTAGAGTTTACACAGAATGGTGCAAATATAACATTCAATGAGCTGCAGTTCTGCAGGCAAAACACCCTGTTGTTTGAGACAGGTCAGACTGGTTCCCACTGATAGACAGCCTATAGAAACTTGTGGTTTTCCATTTCTTCCCACATAACACAACACTGTCAGTAGGTGGATGGGGCTATACTAAATAACCCCTAGGTGAATGAGTGTATATGTTAATGGTGCCATGTGAATGAGTTTAGTTTATACTTTATTGTCCTTTTGCAAGGAAATTCATCTTCTGACTCTGACAGACTCTGCACAACAGACAGCAACAACAGCTGAGACAGACATCATAATTTAAAAAAAAAAAGAAAAGTTAAAAAGAGAACCATTCTAGATATGTTATATTTACAACTACATCTTGCTGTTTAAAATATTAAGAGCACCTGGTACAGGTAGTGGTAGCTCAGCGGTTAAGATGTTGCACTACTGATAGGAAGGTCATGAGTTCAAATCCAAACACCACCAAACTGCCACTGTTGGGCCCTTGAGCAAGGCCCTTAACCCTCTCAGGTGTATAAATGAGATAAATGTAAGTCGCTCTGGATAAGGATGTTGGCCAAATGGTACAAATGATTTTTTTGTAATGGTTGCTTTTGCATAGTGGAACCCTATAACGCTTCCCTGAAGGTAATAATTGATCCATTTTAGATAAAACATGGCTTGAGTCAGTCACTATCCTTTGTGCATTCTTAAAAACCAACTGTTCATATATGGATTGAAGTGATGTATATTCCCTTACACCCATGACTGTCATAGCAATTTTAATAAGACGAGCAAGCTGTGATTTTTACTGGATAAAAACGGTACCATACCAGGTTTGCATTCTGTAATTTAACAGAGTACCCAGAACAGCCTGGTAAAATAAAAGCATAATCTCTGACTCACATCAAACAACCTAAGCCTCCTTAAAAAAAAAAAAAAAAAAATACAGTCACTGCTGAAATTTTGAACAGAGAATTTCAGTATGGGCTTTCCAAGTAAATGAACAATCTATGACCACACCCAAGTACTTGTACGTTCCCACCTGATTAATAATGGTGTCATGAATGATAACTGGACTATAATCCAGGGTGGCTATGGCTCAGCTGTTAGAGCGGGTTGTCCACTAATCATAGGGTTGGTGGTTTGATTCCTGGCCCATGTGACTTCACATACTGAAGTGTCCTTGGGCAAGACACTGAACCCCAAGTTGCTCCTGATGGCAAGTTAGCACCGTGTGTGAGAGAGACAGAGAGTAAAGCACTTTAGAAAAAAGTGCTGTACAAGTGCAGACCATTTTTAATCTCCTAGACTATTCCTTTCAAGTCAAATATAATGTCCTCTGTATTCCCGACATTTACAGTAAGGTTATTTGCATCACACCACAGCACAAGATTGCTAATTTCAGAATGATATTGAGATGTATCCTAGCCTTTATTTAACAAACTGAGTATTGCAGTGTCATCAGAGTATTTAATGATGTAATTATTCTTGTTTCTACTAAGACAATCATTTGTATATAAAGAAAGAAGAGTGACTTGAAGATGTTCCTAGTATAGGCCCTGGACAAGCAGTGTTCCTGGGTCAACTGTGACCCTGACCAGGATGAAGTGCTTACTGAAGATGAAAGATGGCACACAGTGGCTTGCACAGTGTAGCATGTTTGCCTCGCACCTCCAGGGTTGGGGGTTCGATTCCCAGCTCTGCCATGTGTGCGTGGAGTTTGCATGTTCTCCCTGTGCTTCGGGGTTTCCTTGAGGTACTCCAGTTTCCTCCCCCAGTGCAAAGACATGCGCAGTAAGGTGATTGGCATCTCTAAATTGTCCATAGTATGTGTGAGAATGTGTCCTGTGATGAGTTGGCACCCCGTCCAGGGTTTTCCCCCGCCCTGTCCCCCCGAGTCCCCTGGACTAGGCTCCAGGATCCCTGCGACCCTGTGTAGGGTTGATGGATGAAGATGAAAGAAACTCTAACGCGTACATTTAAAGGTGAGTAATTTATAATTGATGATACCAGAGTTAAATCTAATAACTAAGTGTCCCAGAATACCAAGGAACAGTTATGATGTTTAAATTCTCCCTTCTGATAAAATTACACAGCATATTTGAGTCTGAAGAAAGCCTGTTTAATTTATTTAAATGTACCGTCAGGAAATGATGTCACAAATGCAATATATTGTACCAGTTTACTTAAATTCTCTCTTCCGAGCGATTGTTTATTTTCAAAATAAGGTTTCATTTTTAGTTCAAAAAGTTAGTGTTCGATCTGAGACGTTATTGTCGTAAACAATCATGATACCGAATAGTAGAGTAGTGCAATGGCATACAGCGCAATTTGAGAGAAACAGCCAATGTGGCGCCTCGCGCGCGGTCGCAGCCTGCTTGCGTTTGAAAAGGGGGCGGGGCATCAAAGATTTGAATTTTTATAAACGGAAAAAAATATATATATGTATATATATGTATATATATATTTTTTTCTCCTACTAGATAGTCATGTAAACTAGTGTAAGACTACAGTATGTAATATGTGATATATATTCTGGTAATATTTTGGTTAAACAGGAAGATATTGTAGTCAAGTCTGCGTTGTTTTGAAAGTTGTACAACATTTCCCATGATTCTCTTCACCCCTTCCTTCCACTCCGTAAGCTTGGAAGGAAACGCAATGCACTCTTGAGTACCATCTACTGTGAGGAGGAATGCGTCTTTTCTCTTTTAGCTCTGGGGGATTTTTTACGCAAAAAAAAAAAAACTTTTATCGTAATTATTAATCGTGGGTGTATTTGTAAATAACAAATGAACACTCGTAACTGCAAGGAGCTGTCATTCCAGTCGTGTTTCCGCACACGCAGAGACTCACAGCTTCACGTTACAGAGTGGGAAGTTCCTCACAGCGGCTTGACTCAAGAAGAATGAGGAAACACCAGCAAACACCACGCTCCGAGTTTAGCTAGCAGGTAACCACCCGTGTTTAACATCTCTCCGAGTTGTCCTGACCCTGAACGCGGCGGTTTGGTTCCTGTGGAACTCAGGACTCTTCTCTCAGACCCCATGGCAGAACCTGCAGCGAGCGTCAGTGTGACACGTAAGAAGCTTCATGTTTCCCTCCTGCTACAAGGACCATTAAACAGTCAGGAATCAGGCATGTGTGGGTGCTGTAGATAGAGATCAGATGGAGTAGGTCCCGTGTGTGCTAGTAGACAAATACACACGGGTCTAAACACGACTAAATGTGTGTGTTCATGGCCTGGCAGGTAGGATTGATTCGCCGGCTGATGATCTGAGGTCTACCAGGGGTTCCTAAAAGATGGCCTGACTGTAAAAAGTTTAAATGTAAAACAAACTATACAAAACTTAGGCTTATTATGTTAATGTGTACACTAATGTTTTGGCTGTTTACTAGAGCAAGAGAGTTTTTAATATCTGAACTTTCCAACTATGCAACTCATTTTTATTAAAAAGTTTAATCGAAATAATTCGACTTTAGATGACTTAATTTAGGGATTTGCCTCACACCTCCAGGGTTGGGAGTTCGATTCCTGCCTCCGCCCTGTGAGAGAAGAGTTTGTATGTTCTCCACGTGCCTCGAGGGGTTCCTCAGGGTACTTCGGTTTCCTCCTTCAGGCCAAAGACACGTCTTGTAGGCTGATTTGCATTTCCAAATTGTCCGTAGGGTGTGAATGTGTGCTGCAATGGGTTGGCACCCTGTTCAGGGTGTCCCCCACCTCGTGCCCCGAGTCCCCTGGGGTTGGCTCCAGGCTCCCCCATGACCCTGTGTAGGTTAAGCGATACAGGAAATGGATGGATGGTTGGATGACTTAATTGATATGCATAAAACTTTGATAATCGTGCATTATGATTTCCACCACTGTAACATAATTAGAAACCCCCAGACCCTCTCCCTGGTTATGCTTCATGTCCCTGAACCCCACTTTGAGAACCATGGTCGTATAATCACGTCTTCTCAACCATTTTGAAATCCTTTCAGAGGCGTAGAATTTCCAAGTACGCACAGTACAATTATCATGTTTAATTTTATGAATGATAGCGTGACTGTTTCCTTATTCATATTCATTTATTTTCAAGCCATTAGAGCTTTTTTTACTTGTAAATGTTTTAAAGTACATAATTGGACCTTAAGGTCCACTGACGTACTTCGCTCTGAAAGCTAATTAAAGGTACACTATATGCAGATAAAAGTTGCATACTAAAGGTACAAAAGATGTACTCTTGATGGTGCCACCCCAAGGACAAGGAAAAGTACAGATTGGTACATTTAATTATGAGTGTAAAGTTGCACCTGAGCTCAGTCAGTACTGCTGAGAGCATGTCTCAATACATGTCTTTCTCTGTAATCCAAACATTGGTGCTATTCATGCCATTAGAAATTTTATATATATACACACACACACACACACACACACACACACACACACAC
>JANDJT010000206.1:22264464-22277248 GCA_024331685.1 Stegophilus panzeri | reverse complement strand
ATAATATAATGGATATATATAAACGTATATAAACCATTAAAAAAATTAAGCACAATTAGTGCTAGAAAAAGTTCCTCATGTATGAAACAGTTTAAACTGGAACCATGAGCACACTGTCTGCCCCCACAGAGTGAGAAGGATGATGAAGGCTGGTCCAAAGATCTCAGTTTCAGTTGCACAGTTTAGTTGTGGTTGTCGTTTTTTCAAAATCACCTGTTAAATGTCAATTTTATAACAAGAAGCGGCTTGAAAGTGTTTTAAGACATGAGCTCTTCTTGAGAGGATCTTACGTTTACATTTACGGCATCTGGCAGACGCCCTTTTCCAGCGCGACTTATGTTTATTTTATTTATAAATCCGAGCAGTTGAGGGTTAAGGGTGGGTTGAGGGTTAAGGCCCAACAGTGGCAGGTTGGTGGTGCTGGGATTTGAACTCATGACCTCTTAATCACTGAGCTACAAAATCAAAATACTTTATATATAAAAAAAAAAAAAAAATCAAACTTTTTGTTCACGCTCAGCATCAGGAGGTTTGGTAGCAATTGGTGCATAGAAGGAAAAGCACCGTATAGCCACTGTAAAATATGAAACTGGTTCAGTGACACTTTGGTTCAGCACAAAACCTGATTGTCTCTGCCAGAAGGTACAGACTCAACAAGATGATGTGCTTCCAGATCAATACGTTAAAGAAACACAAAATCAGTGGCTTTGCAACGACCATTGTTGTCTCCGGATTTGAACCATAATGAAAACCTGTGGTCTGATTTAAAGAGGGAAGTCCACATTCACAAACCTGAGCACTTAAACTGTTCGGCGTAGAGAAAGGAACCAGTTTCCCTTTACAAATGACTCCAGTCTTGTTAAATGTTACAGAAATAGACTCGGTGCTGTCATTCTCTCTAGAGTAGGCGTCACTAAATATTAACAGGAAGAGTGATGGAATGATGGAGGAGATGTTCATCATTCAACCAACTAAGAAGCTAAACAAGTCTGGTATATTGCAGCGATGTTTTCTTTCCCCCAACTATATTTAAAGCTATTTAAATCCACTTGGCTTAGCTGAACAGATTGTACTGGCTTTTTTGAAGTGGCTTAAGTAATGTGGCTGAATAAAAATACTCAGGAATTTCAAAAACGTTGTGAGCAGGTAACTTATGTCTTCATTGTTGTCGGTAAATATAGTTCTTTAAACGAATTGTCCAGGATGTTTTCTTTTTTTTTTCTTCCCCCCAGCCTAATCTCTAAATAGTGCACCTGTAGCATTACGTGCAATTATTACACACGTTTTAACACGTTTCCCTACAGAGTTTTCTCAGTGAACTGAATCACCTATGGAAATACACTATTATATAACTTCAATTGAAAACCACAAATTAACATAAAATATTCTCAGCTGAAACCATATTCTTAAGGAAAAATTGTACAGGTTTAGAGCATGTTTTACGTCAACATTTATTGACTGGCCCGTCAACTGTCCAAACTGTCCAGAAAGGTTTAGTAGATTAGCTTGAAAATGCTAGCATGTTTCTTCAAGTGTCATTAAATACTATTTGCTGGTTGGTAACCCCAAAAACGCATTGAAATGGGGCGTGGACAAGTGAGACACTAAAGCTTCTAAATCACTCTTTTCATTTAAATTTACAAACACCAGTCAGTATCATTTAATTTAGTTACTTGTGTAAAGTGACAATCAATTTTCAAAATGAGTTTTATATTACAGATGTATTAAAAATGTACAAAACTGTTCACAATTGTTAAGAACATGTTAACCTCAAATCCTGCTACCAAATAGCCTTCTCACAACTGTTTTTCTTACTACTGTAATGTGTAATATGTGTGTATGTCATGACATGTCCTACTCGACAGGCCTGGCCTTTTTCTGAAGTGTTATGTTTTTGTAGTTAAGAATTGTGCAGAATCCACACAAGTATCCACATGTACTACTACATTTTATATGATAAAAAGAACTGACCGACCAGATCACTTTAGGTTAGGTTTCAGTATCGGAAAAGGAAAAAGTAGTATTGTGCCATCTCTATTTTTGGTGTAATTTATTTATTTATTTTTCCATTTCATTTGGAGATTTACACCGATCAGCCATAACATTAAAACCACTGACAGGAGACGTGAATAACAGTGATTATCTTGTTACAGTGGCACCTGTCAAGGGGTAGGATATATTAGGCAGCAAGTAAACAGTCAGTTCTCGAAGTTCATGTGTTGGAAGCAGGAAAAATGGGTAAGAGTAAGGAGCCGAGCGACTTTGACAAGGACCAAATCGTGGTGGCTAGACGACTGGCACAGATCTCCAAAACGGCAGGTCTTGTTAGTACCTACCAAAAGTAGTCCAAGGCAGTAACCGGCAATAGGGTCATGGGCACCCAAGGCGAGTGAAGTCTAGCCTGTCTGGTCCAATCCAACAGAAGAGCTGCTGAAAAAGTTCATGCTGGCTATGATCCACTACATCCACACTCTACCACGCCCCTGCCGCCACCATCGCATGTACTATGCATAGTCCAAAACGTTACAGTGCAAAATAAACAACAAATAAGATGACCTGATACACACACACACACACACACACACACACACACACACACACACACTTTGTTCGGTAAACTATATAGTTCCTGGACATGTTGACCGACACCAAAATTTCTTAGCGGAAACTCTGCTTTGGAGGTCTTGTGGAGTCCATGCTTCGACAGCTCAGAGCTGTTTTGGCAGGTGGTTTTAAAGTTATGGCTAATCTGTGTATTTATTCAGTAATTAATCAGATACAAGATCTCCTTTGTTATATGCGGTATCACTCAGAGAGTGCAGAACACTGTGTGTTTTGTTTTAGAAAATACTTGCTACACAATACTGTCCAGCACCCAAATGCTGCTTTCTGAACTGCGTCATGCAGACACCTGTCTGACTAATGCGTCCTGTCGTGAGCCTCATCCGCTCTCCTACAGATTAAATAAAGCATTTTTTTGTAACTTAAACCTGTATAGCATGACTTTTCCTCGTCTCTTTTGAGCTTTCATCACATACTCACTTGATCTCTTTTGAATGAACCCATAGTCTCATTCTCTCTTGTTTCTTTCTTTGTCTCTCTCTTTGCAGATATCAATGACACCTACAGCGAGGGCAACACAGACACCGTGGGCCAGATCGTTCACTACATCATGTCAAACGAAGGTAGGAGGGGGGGTGAATGAATGAATACACATTGCACTGAATCAGTCTGTTGTGCTACAGCCAGCAGAGTGAGAGAGGAAGAGTGTGAAGTGTGCCTTGTACACTTCATAGAGTTCAGAGGATTTAAACCAATATTCCAGCACTCGCTGTCGCATCTGTAGCATATGTGCAATTAGCATAGACAGTCATTTCTACATGTTTCCCTGTGCAGAAAAAAGAACAAACAAATCTGGGCCATTATGTGTAAAAACGTTTGAGGATTACTCTAAGAACAAAATAGACATACCTAAAAAAATTCTTAGTTAAATGCCTAAGTGAAAATGTGTTATAAAAGTTGTCAGAGTAACTTGAAATAGGAATTAATCCTAGGAGTAAATTTTATGCATTGCCATAAATTGACCAGCCTACACCCTGTTTCTGTAGATGAGCCAATAGAAGTGCAGAGTTAGTATCTGATGTTTACATGGGGGAAAAAATGGAGGAATTAATTATGAATAGATTTGGGTTCAGTCTGACCAGTCAGAACAAGAAAATGGTTTTCCACGAGATGGTGGCAGCGAAAAATGCCTCATATCCAGTCATATTACAGACGAGCGCTATCATGATGCTTATTTCCACATAAAACGATACAATCAGTTGTTATACATGAAGAAATTGACCTCAGTATTGGTTTTGTCACAGGCGGCTGTGTATTAATTTGCTGAAGTTGTTCGTTCTGCGACCCGGCACTCCAGCTGAGCGGTATCCGAGCGCTCCTGAAACTATTACAGCACGTTCTGCGTCTATTCGTATTTACAGTACACTTGCAGAATTTTGTGCCTTTATGCTCTTGAGATCAAATGAACAGAGCAGCCAGATAACCACATGTGGCCTAACCCAAATGGTCTGTGTTTATTACATTTGTTTCTTATAGTGACGCAAGAGATTATTAATGTAATGAATAACACACAGACTGTGTGGTGCATTCCAGGGTGCACTATTTTCATATAGAGTGTGTTAGATGACATCCACTTAGATGACATAGACAGTCATTCCCTTACAAGCCCCAACCCAGTAAGGACTCGCTTATTTAAGTGTATTCTTCAGGCTAAAGCATTTTTGTACATTACTCCCTTTCTTATGCTTAAGTATAAGCGTAAATCTTCTGATTTCTAAGAATTATTTAGCAAGACCAAAATCTTCCTCTGGGAGGCTTTATGCATACCAGCCCTTTATACAAAAGAAGTCAGTTCTTGCATTCCCTCAGTTATCATTTATAGAGGGGAGAAAATAATTGTATTGCAATATCCATGTGCAATCTGGTGTAAACAGGGGCATTTCAGTGTATACATCTGTTAGTAACACACAAATTATTACATCTAAGTTGTCCCATCTCGCAAAGGACAAATTGTACACATTTTAGAGCTTTGCGTACAAAGTTTTGACTGAATAGTTTGTGAAAGACTTTTATAAAAACATTTATTGAGAGAATCAGTGTCTGCCATTAGAGCTCCATTCAGAGTGAGTTTACTGGCTAGCAGGCTTGCTGTCCTTTTCTAAGTAGAGGGAAATAGGTCGAGATTCCTGTTGATGGGAATCACACGGTAAACATTAACTGTCAGTATACAACAGATTGTAAAGTTTGAATGGCTATATTCTCATATTCATTTTATAACTAGGTAAAAAAACAGAAAAAACAAACTCTGACGAGTTTCTCCTATTAATGTGAGCCCCTGTTATTTGTTTAGGTTCTATAAAAATGATCAATTGTTAAATGATTTTCTCACGTAGATTTTATAAACAGTGACAGCTGGGAGATGCGGTGCGGCCTATTATACACGGTCGTGGATCTTTGTCTTTGGTGGAAGCTGAATTGAAAACAAATGTCAGGTGATTTTAATGCAGCCAAAACCACGAGCACTCTATTGCTGTGTGTGGGTTTGTGTGTGTGTGCCTGTGTGTGCATGTGTGATGTCTGGCTTTTAAATGAACATGGCAGCATTGATCACATTTTAATAAACATGTTCGGACACTGCCAGATCGTTAGGTCGCCATTGACCACAACACATTATGACACATTGTAGGACCGCCAGTCTCAACTCATGACCAAAGACTTCCTTTACAATGTGTGGATTTTTATTTATTTATTTATTTTTGTCTTCAACAGCAGAATCAGGAGGAAAATCCTGAAGTGTAAACCCGACCTAAAACGTCTTTGTGAAAGTTCAACAGTAATAAGAAGTGAAACATTTAGTACACTGTAAACAGGGTAAAATGTCCAATTCATGGAAACTGCTGCATGTGTAAAAGCTTTCAAAATGATTTGTGAAACATCGTTAAATTAACTATAAATCTGCAGACAGTGATTCCAAATCAGACGACTCAGTTTGCTATATTTATTGCATTGGGAGAAACCTGTGCGTGGGTCAAGGATACTGAAGTAACTGCTAATGCTTTCAATTTTCCCTTTCTAGAGAGTACTGAATGTCTTAAATTAACTGTTCACGGTACTTTCCCTATTTTAGTGCTTCTCTCATTTTGCTGTATATCAATAAAACCTGAACATTCTCACGATACAGAAGGCAAAAGCTTGTTAAAATTCTGACCACCATAATAAAGTTTAAAACACCATAATTCCAGGAAGATGAATGTTTGTCTTTCCCTGCTTTTACAAATAACAGATACACACAGATTTTCTCAAATGGAGGCTTACTTAAAAAATTCATAGCTCTTATAAAAACACGAGTACATCACCAGCCTCCCACTGGCATGAGTAATGTACTTCTGTGCCGACAGAAAGGAAAACGAAAGACTTGTTGGCACAGTCACTGTGTTATCGTCATGCTCTGAGGATTCATGTGAGCTGATCATGGTTAATTATTTTTTTCTGAGAAGTACTTGGGGTTCCTGTTCTTTTTCTCTGTGTCAATTGTCCTTTTATTAAAAAAAAAAATCACTCTCTGTAAAACTGTACATCATTCTAATGTTACAGTACCTGATATTACTCACAGTAGTGCTGTTTGTTTGTTTTTGTTTGATTTTTTTGGGTAGGGTCTTAATGCTGAATCAAGGTAATGGAAGTGAAAATGACACAATGATCAGAAATGGATCAGAAAGGCTACATCTAGATGCACCAATTTGTAGAGAGTAGCCTAATGGTGGGCAAATATGTGGTTCCACAGGCCACCTAGTGTGTTTTTTTTTTTTTTTTAATTTTTTTATTTATTTATTATTATTATTATTTTTTTAAATGGGCCAGCTACCACTAGTTTGGAATCTTGTGCAAATATTTTGTTTGGTAGGTATATTTTAGCTGAGGTATTTTGCATGTGCATGCACATTTCTGCCGACTCAAACTCGTACTGCGCTTGTCTGCCATCTAGTGGTGAGAATAATGTAAGTAAGATTAGAATAAAACAAACAAGGTGGAAAATGGAAAAATATTGACCAAGTTATTTTTGACCACAAGACCAGTTTTAACTGGCTGGCTGTATTTTTATTTATTTATTTTTATTTTTATTTTTCCCCCATCTCTGGTACACAGGATGTAAATGGTAGAGGCTATGTGTTCTCACGCTACATGCAGGTAAAGCCCAGTTTCACTGTGTTCACGAGCGGTTTCAGGAACTGTTTCTCTTTTAAAGGTCCAGACGTTGGTTCATATCTCATTCAAAATAACAACTCTGACATCATGAATGCAGGCACACGCGGATGTTCTTCAGCAAGGTCTGCGTGTTCTGTGTAAATGTGTGAAAGCATTGTCTATAGTAAACTGTTTTCTATTCTTGATCGCCATTCAAAAGCAAAGCACAGGAATGAGCCAGGGCATCCTTGAAGGTTGAAAGCAGGTTAGAAAAGAAGGATTCAGAATGAAAGAGAGAGTGGGTGATTTAAAGAAAAAAAAACAACAACTAGATAACCTGGGTATGATTATGGAAAAACATGTGAAGAAGCTTATTGTTCTAACTTGATCAGTTTTTAAAAGTCAAATGTTGTCTATTTGTCCACAGTTTCAATAAATCTATCTCTCTCTCTCTCTCTCTCTCTCTCTCTCCCCCCCTCCCTTAGCTAACACAGATGCCCTGAAGGCCATGGTTACTGAGAACAGCATAGACTCTGATGGGTAAGATACATTATTTGTTGTAAAACTTTTCATTTTTTATAATGTATTCAGTATGGGGAGCTACACACATGTTTTCTGGTGATCTCTAGAAGGGTGAGCTTCAGAAATATTGACACCCTTCAAAGGAATAGGCAAAAGATACTGTATAAAATAAACATTGCACACAAACTTATAGTGAAAATACTTACTCTTATAAAAATCACATTGTTAATTTTGGTACACCCTTCAGGAATATTTCAAATAAACCTATACAAATTCAAGTCCTCCATTGTTGCCTTTAGCCAAATATGAGGATTCACACCCAGCACTATGGAGAATAATGAGCTTTTAGTATGAAAGTGGCAAATGGCTGTTGACCTGCCCAAGTCAGATAATGGACATGAAAAGCAGTTAAACATACCATTAAACACAATTAGGGCAAATATAAAAGTGCGGAAAAATGTAAAAGTTTGCTGAGAAGAGGACACATCAGCATACTGATGCACTACATGGCCTACATGCACTACAAGTTTTGTGGACACCTGACCATCACAGTCATATGTGTGTTTTCACTAAACTGTTCCCCCAAAGTTGGAAACACACAGTTGTATAGAATGTCTTTGTATGCTGTAGCATTACAATTTCTTTTCACTGGAACTAAAAGATCCAAACCTGTTCCAGCATGACAATGCCCCTGTACATAAATCGAGCTCCATGAAGACATGGTTTGCCAAGGATGGAGTGGAAGAACTCGAGTGACCCGCACAGAGCCCTGATCTCAGCCCCACTGAACACTTTTTGGATGAACTAGAACGCTGACTGAGCCCCAGGCCTCCTCACCCAACATCAGTGCCTGACCTCACTAATGCTCTTGTGAATGAATGAGCACAAATCTCTACAGCCACGCACCGAACTTTAGTGGAAATCCTTCTCAGAAGTGTGGAGGCTGTTGGAGCAGCAAAAGGTGGGGAACCGACTCCATAATAATGCCCATGGCTTTGGAATGGGATTCAAAAAGCACATATGCACGCAGTGGTCAGGTGTCTGCAAACCTTTGGTCATATAGTGTACCTCGCACAGTGAGGAGGATGTTAAGGGAGACAAGAAAGAGATCAAATTGGACAATTGACCCATGTTGTCATGTTGTACAGTCAGCTATTTCACTCAGTGCCCATAACAAGCTATTTGAAAAGGGTTGAATGAAAGAGGCCTTTCCTGAGAATAAAAAAATCACCTGAACTTTGTTTCATTGGAGCTACAACCAGAGTTGTATGTTATGGTCAGATGAGATCAAAGTTCAATGCCAGGATATTTCAACCTATCAACTGGTTGCCTCTGCCAAGATGTTAAGACTTTGCCAGGGAGGGGTCTTTTAACAAGACAATGACCCCAAACCTACATCCCTCATTAAACTGGATAAGAAATGTTTGCTTGGGTTCACTTTGAACCCTATTTAAAAGTATGTGGTCTGTATTAAAGGTCCACATGCACAAACCCTGGAATATATAGGAGCCTGAAATGTTCTACATGTAGGAGTGGTACAAGATCCCTCTACAAGCATCTCTAACCTTGTTAGACATTATATGAAGCTTATTCCTTTTAGAGAAGGCTTCAGCAAATATCAGCCGTAAGGGCACCCGTAAAATCGGAACTAATGTTTTGCAGAAAAAAAAAAAATCCTGTAGTTATGAAAACCCGTTTAACATTATTTTTAATTTCAAAATATCAATTGTTGGATGTGTTATTTATTTTACTGTGCATATTGTTATTTTGACTCAGTTTCATGAAGCAAAACGATAATCCTGTACCTGTCTGGTATGGAGAAAACTCAATGGAGATAATTTTCGACAGCTGAGCTCCTTTAGGTTATAGCATTTGATGAATGAAGGTTGATACCACAAGGTGGCAGTGTAGGCTTTCAAATAAATGGTCACCCCGTTCACTAGATCAGTATACGTGTAAACTCAGTGTATGTGAATATTTATATATGTACACTGAGTGGTGTCCTTATGAATATTTTACTGTACAGTGTGTACGGTTTACTGTACCAGTGTGATTAAAAACCAAAATGCATAAAACCTCCTTTATGTATATTAAGATAAATAAAATGGGGGGGAGATCTGTAGCATTGTTCAGTTTAACACATCACAGAACTGTTTCTGGGTAGATGTGTCCAATTCAGTGGTGCATCCACTCACGTAATAGCCGCTCTGTCGTGTGTATAGCTCGTCTTTCTGACACCAAATCGTGGGCATGAAAGTTTTTGTTTGTTTTCATTCAGCACTTCAGCCTTGATGTTATGAATGCACTCATATATATATATTTTTTTCCCAATAAGTCCATGCGATGTAAGATTTAGCGAAAGCCCCTCATCCACAATACAAGGTCTTCACTCCATTCATAAGGGAAGCATAAGAGTGAGCCGATGTGTCCTTGAGGAGTGAATGCAGGCTCAGTGTGAGAGGAGAAATCTCATACTTGAAAAAGATAGAAGGAAAAAAAAAAAAAAAAGCCCACAGATGAGCTGGGTAAGAAGCCGGGAATGCTTGTGGAGTATCTGAATAACACCGCAGTAGGGAGGATGGCTTAATGATGGCAGCTGTGGAGATAGGGAATGAGGGAAGACGTATCATTAGGAGTCAAAGCAGCCAGAGAGAATTAATGATTGACATGGTGGAAGAGCGTATGGATGAGTGGAAGGGACAGATTAGTTGCAGGCTTGAGTATGTCAGTCAGTGACGTCGGACAGAGTGCTCTGGTTTCCTGACTGGGCTGTTGGGCAGAGAGCCAGAGGAACACTTAGAGCAGCAGCTGGGAGGAGCCAGAGGCCTGTGCTAGCTAGACAAGGCAGGGCCAAGATTGGCGTGAGAGTTGATTGACAGATTGGGAAAAGAGTCGGGCATGATTTTCCTGGACATGCATAGAAAGAAGTGGTTTCCAAATGTCATTTTGTTCTAAAAGTGCTTGTAATAAATCATTGTTAGTTTGAATGTCTCAGTCTTCAGCTTTTCAGTTCCTTCTTTTATAAACCATGCCAACCTTTAGACAGACACATACCTCCCTGCTGGTGTGTAGGTGTTTGAAATCAAGAAGGCTGTAAAAGCCTGTCTGTGCCATGTCTTTTATTCCTCTCTCATCCTTCCTGCAGATGGTCATTTACATAATATCTCTGTCCTGATCTAACCCCGCCTTTTTAACACGACATGTTGCGCACCCTCAGTGGTGACCCGTATAGTGAAACAGAGACCGGTCAATGGGACGCTGCCACTGAGGTACAGTTCCCCCTTGTTCGTGTAGGTTACATGTGCTTTTCTCCCACCTCCAAAATACTTCACGTTAGGTGGACTGACTATGCTTAATGGCTGTAGGTGTGAATGAGTGTGTACTGTACGTGGTGCCCTGGGATTGAATGGCGTCCCATACAGGGTGTCACACCCAGTGTTCCTGGAACAGGTTCTGGATCCAACACCAGGATAAAGCGCTTACTGAATATAAATGAATGAAACAAAACAAACCCAAATAATTCGAACAGATTATGTAAACAATACATTTGCCAGGAAAATGTTTTACTGAATTGTTCAGTGATGCTAGAAAACTCTTGGTTTTGGTCAGAAAATTGTTGCTTATAGTCTGTAGGGGGGGAAAAAATGACGATATAGTAAAGAAATATTACTAGCAGTAACACACTAATATGTGTCCTCAGTGGAAAAAAATAAAATGAACTGAAACAAAACAAATACAATCTCAGGTTCTTAAGATGTCTCTCATAATGTCTTTTCTCCGTCTAATCTCTTACTGTTTGATATTTTGTCTGTTTGTAGAGCTCCTATAACACCTACCACACCAGCTCCTGCGTCCCCTACGAGCCCCGTGTCACCCGGAGCTCCTGCCGCAGCAGCCAAACACACCTGTAACCACCTTCACACTATCGGAGGAGTTATGGGGCACAACAACACGTGTCACCGCTGCAATCAAAAGAAATGGCCCCTCATGCGGCGCGGCTCGAACAGGAAAGTGGAGCGCCGCTCACATGCCGGAGAGGTCACCGTGCTGGCAGTTGGCAGGTGTGTGTTCAACTGTGTGTGACTGGGAAAGTAACCTGTGGTGGTTATACAGTCATTATAGCCCCTCCTACCATACAAGGCATTCTTTAACAACTTGCAACTCTATCCTATGACTGCATTATCATGACCAAAATCACACCGTGTAGATCAGCCTTTAGATGAATGAGAGTGTGTGGTGAGGTTGTGCTCCACGAACAAGGAAGTTCATTGATTTTCTTGATTTCTGTTCCTGGTGTGCGTCATCTGGTCTCGCACGGACGTACTGACACATGCAAATATTCTAAGCAGGTGCCCGTGTATTTTTTACGACACACTGACTGACACGTTGACATTTTGGTGTGTGCGTGTGTGCACATTTAACGATTACTTTAGATCAATTATGTCGCGTGGACGTGCGTCTGCGTCTCTGCGTGTGTCTGTGCGTATGTGGCTAGTCCAGGGCATCGCTCATTCTTGTGTGCTCTCTGAAGGGGAGTGTGTGTTTTGAATGCTAATCGAGCATTTCCTCATTCATCCACTGTGATAAATGAGAGTTTATGTCAGGATCACCCTAACCCATGTGCATTTGTGGGGAGATTTAAATTAATTTCCCGATTTTATTTCATTCATTCCTGGATGAACGTTTGTGAACCGAACGTGTGGGTAGTTAGTATTCGTGTTGTGTGCAAACATAGCTGTATGTGTGTTTTATAGTGTGCTGAATGGCAGACTTAAGAGATTGAGTTGAATTTCAGGTTCCGCGTGACTAAAACTGACCCACGGCCGACCCGGGAAAGACACACCCTGCTGATCACTGAGCCTAACGGCAGTGTCCCTGCCACTCCGGTAAAGACCGAGGCAGCTCCACTGAACAGCAGCACAGATGCACAGCCTAAGGTGAGCTCCACTAAGAACACACTGCAAACTAATAAACCACACAGTACACACAGACACTCATTCAGAGAGGGTTGCTATAGAGAAAACTACAGGGAATCATTGCAGGACATCACCACTGCCCTTGGCTTTCTTTCTGTATCTGCCTCTTTATTTTACCACTAACACCATACATATGAGACTTAGTCTAGTGTCTAATTAATTCATTAACCAAACAGTCAAGTAATTCATTAGAAACATGTGCTTCATAACACAGTCCAGCTAATCTGTAATGAAATTCGTTGCCAGTTATTTGTATTATTGAGTTTTCTAGATGTGATCTATTATTTGTTGCGGCCTTATTGTTTATTAGTGAAAGTACAAACCCCATTTCTGGAAAAGTTGGGATATTTTCTAAAAACAAAAATCTGCTCTCTCGAACCTTTATTTAACTGATAAAAGTGCGAAGAAACAACATTTTATGTTTTGGCTGACCAAGTTGATTGTATTTTGTAAATATGAACAAAATCTGAATTTGATGCCTGCAACACACACAAACACAAAAAGTTGGGACAGGGCAAAATAAGAGTGAAAAGTTATTT